>NDGM011122912.1:0-17241 GCA_002564305.1 Octomys mimax
AGGTTGCATTTTGTTCCTTTTCATCATTTTGTGTAGCACTGTCTTCTGATCTTTGTTGTAGATTTTTGCTGTAGTTATAACCTTTGCACGTACTGAAGTTGAAGTGCAGCTCTGCAAAGTTTGGACTTATCCAGCTGTGCCTGGCGTTTGTCTGGCTGCTGTGCTCAGCTCCTTCCCGCTGCTGTCCTTGGCGGTGAACCTGTTATGCCCTTGTGGTAAGATGTTCTGCTCCTGGACCTGCTGGGTGGATCTATCCTCTACACTCTCTGCAGGGATTGCAGCTGCAGTGTTACACCTCAGGCATGTATGCCAGGCTTGAGCTGTGCCTGAAGGGGGCAAGTTGGAGTAGGGGTGAGAGGAATTCCTACTCGGCGGATCCGGTCGGGGAGGTGATGCCAAGTGGTGGGAGGCATCCCAAGGGGATGGGAGAGGGTCCGGCCCATGCTGCACCTGTCCCGCCGGTGCAGGTTAGCAGGAAGCTCTCCCACACACTCACTGGACCTGGGCTAGGACTGGGTCTACATATCTGACTTTTTAAGTTTCCACACAAGTGTAATTCATACAGCAGCTGTGTACTATGTGCTTGTAGGATACTCTTCAGTACAGAGATGAACATTGGCAAAAATATTTATGTTCATTAATGATATGATCACTCTTCTGCTAACTTGCAGTACATGGCGGGTTCAGTCCACAAATCAGAGCCTGCAATGGATAGGCTGTCTTATAGTTGGATTGTCTGTGTTATATTTGGATTATTATTCCTTGGGGGGAGTCTCTCTTTTGTTTTAATTTTTTTTGTTTTCTGGCTAGCTCAGCCTTTGGGGTTGGACTAGAACAGCATGTGGTGCGGAGGATAGACCCATAGTCCCTGCACTTACTTAAGCTTGCCCAAGCAGGCACTTTACACCACTGAGCTATCTCACCAGCTGGTCTCTCTGTTTTCTTCCAGTGGTCTATGAGTCTTTTTATATCAGTGCTAAGTTCTTTATTAATGTTACATTGTAATATAATTTAATATGAGAAACTACAATTTCTCTAATTCTATTTTTCCCCTTAAAGCTGCATTAGTCATTCATATTTTTCTATGGCCATGTACAATAGAGTTGCTTATTTTCATATGTCTATAGGATAAAATGATATTATGATCACATTTTCATATTTTTGTCAATTTAAGTATTATGGACATTTTGTGAATGTTGATCTTTTGTAACACAAAATGTATCTTTTTAAAATTTATTTTCTTTTTTATGTATTGAGAACAGGGTCTACAGAGTCTCACTATGTAGATTGGAGTCAGAGGGATTCTCCTGTTTTCAGCCTCCCAAGCTCTGAGACTGCAGGTGCATGACACCACACCCAGTCTCAATCGCCCTCTCAATGCGCCCCGCAGGTGCGGCTGGCATGGCAAACCAGGGATCAAAGCCTGGCCACTGCACTCTTCCTAAGCAGGCTCTTTAGTTCGCTGAGCTCTCTAGCCAGCTCTAGTTTATTTTCATAATATAGAATGAGATACATTCCAATTTACTTGTGAATCTTCTTCACCTTTTATCAGTGTTTAATATTGTAACAAAAATTTTAGCTATTTTGGTTACTTCTTCACTAGATTACAGTCGTGCAAAGGGTAATATCAAAACAATTCAACAAAATATGGCTTAGTCCAATAATGTGTTAGATTTTTAGCTTCTTATAAATCCATTTAATTTTTCTTCTAATGGAACAATCTGCCTCCTACATTTAATGCATATAAAGAGTAAATGTGTCAGTCCTCAGTAACTCTTGTGATTCAGTGACTGAAAAAGCAAAAGAAAATGCCAACTGCTTGTTAGAAGATGCGGAGGTCACAAGCTTCCAAATGTGTGTATCATAAAGTGTGTTGCATGTATACTTAGTAATGAACAGAAACTTGAGATAGCAGCTCTCTGCACCAGATTTCCAGCATTGTGAACCTGAAAGTAGATACATATTCTGGAAAGTAGAATGAGTATCTAAAAATCCTTCAATAGGTTTGTATGAAATACATTTATATGTAGAGTAGTAAAACTTGTGCTTGCAATTAAAATCCTAAAAAAGTATTTATGTATTTGGCTTTTTAAATTTTTTTTGCGGAACCAAGGATTGAACTCAGGCCCTTGTGCTTGCCAGGGAAGTGCTTATTATACTGAGCCATCTCCCCGGCCCCTGGATTGAGTATTTATGAAAATTTTAGAAATCATACTTAGAACAAAAAATAATTTTGTGAATCAGTGAACTTTCTTAAAAAATGATATGGTTGTAACCAGTATATTTGGATGTGTCACTAACTGTCCAGTTTTTAAAACTTCAGTTTTTTATTTTAAAGAAAAGTAACAGGAACATAATATATGACTAATGTACAACTAAGTTGAGAGGAACAGGTAAAGAAGAACAGATGGGAGTGCTTCATGGCATATTAAGAATAGCGTAATTTAAAGACAGCCTTACAGCTCATCAAAAGTATGTTGGAAACTAAGTATGTACACAAATATTTAAAATAATTAATACAGTAAAAGAAGAGTGGAAAAGGATCATTCAAAATGCTCAACTAAGCCAGAAAAGGTAGAAAGAACACACAGAATATAACAAGTGGAGACATAAAACATTTTGAGACATGATAGAATTTAATGTAATGATGTACATCTCAGAACACATGAAGGAAAAATTGGTAGAACTACAAGGAGAATGAAGCACATGCTAGTGTAGATGAGGAATTCAAAAACCATCTTCCAATAATTGACAAACTCAGCTAGTAGTAACCGTGAAGAAGATATATGGACATTTAGCTGTCATAGAATATTTCATCCAGTAGGACAAGAAAGCATATTCTTCTCAACCTCATACAGAACATTATCCAAGGGAGAATGAAGTCTGTGGCATAAAATTTGTTACAACAAACAAGAATCTACAAATCACACAAAGTATATCGCCAGAGCATGGTGTTAAGAAATCAGAAATCAGTGCAAGAAAAGAGAGTTAGAAAATTCTCAAGTATTTAAGCTGCAAAAGATGTGCTTCAAAGTAGCATATACTCCCAGAAGCCTTTAAAACAAAGAATAATTGAATGGGAAAAAATGAGAATCAATGATATACAATTATTTGCAACAGAGAAACAAAGTACCCAGAGGAAAATTCATAGAAAAAAAGGGAAAGTTCTACAGCCAACAACTGAAGAATTTTAGATAAGGAGAGCACATTAGAGGTAAAATATTCAAAATAGTAAGGTGTACTTTGAGCACAAATCATTAAAATAGAAAGCTACTAAGTAGTCAATAAACTAAAACTGATTCTTTGTAAGGTCAATAAAATGGATGAATTTCTTGAAACTTTAGCTAAAAGAAGTAAGAGAGAGAATACATACATAGATTGTTCATACAAGAAAGTAGACCATAAATCCCTGGAACAGAAGTCTAAAAGGGGCTACAGCGAGCTACTCCATGGGCACAAAATTGAACACCTGCATAAGATGGGCCACTTTCTTAACACAACGGACGTGAGCAACTAGACTGAGACCAAAAATCATGTAAAATCTGTAAGATAATGCCACTAAATCAAGGGACACATTTAGATACATTGCCCATGCTGAATAACAAATTTCTCTTTTTCATATTATCTTTTATTCTGCACTTTATTTATATATTTAGTTCTCCATATAAGAGAAACTATGCAACATTTAAGCGTGTATGTCAGACTTATTTCATGTAACACTACGTATGATAAGTAACTATAATTATTTATAAGATAAATGATTGCTGGCAAAATAAAAGAAGATAGAGTGCAGGGAAAATATGTTGTGTGTTATCAGTGGAAGGCTGGATTAATGTGGCCTCAGAGGCCTCTGTGAGGCTCATCTCACTCAGGAAGCAGCTCACATTCATTGAGGGCTAAAAACAGGCTAAGGAGTGTGCACAGCTCATTTGCTGTAAGCAAGCTGCTGTGTGCATCACCTTCCTGCATTCACCAGACTCTTAAGTTAACTGTCTCTAGGTGGTAACTTCCCAGGTGAAGGAAGGAAGACAGACAGAGTGCCACCTCCAGGAATCTGTCACCTTGCCTCCAGCTTGCCCAATTACAAGGGGCGATCTTCCTTATGCTCTGGTCTTTGTTCCTTGCTCCCTCAGGAAAGTAAACTTCTGACTCTCATCACTACAAACATAACAAATTGAAATATTTTATATATAGGCACAAAGTCCCTATAATGAATGTAATATTCATGTACTGTAAATGTGTGCTAATAAAAATGAAAAACAATTGAAATTACCAAATTCACATCAGAGAAATAAATAGCTTGAATGTCCTAGTTTCCATTAAAACAAAGCAATAACCAATAGGGTTCTTGAAGAGAAATTTTCAAACAGTTGTGGATTAGCTGGTTTATTGTTAAACAAAAATAAAAGGTTAAAGCATTCCCAAATGGCCTAGAACTAAGACAATACTCAATGTTGAGGAGCTGGATACTTTTTCTAGAAGAAACAAACAAGGAACTATTAAGAGCCTCATCAGTACAATTTACCAGTAGCAGGAACTTCTACCTATTGCAGAAAGAAAAATCAGAACACACTAAATAAGAAGGAAAAAATTAAAGGTGGCTCATTGATAGATGAAATCATCATTTGAGAAAACCTCACAGAATTCAAAAATTAAGTTGCATAGTTAAGAAATGTATATAGCAAGGTAACAAGATAGTACACAGCTGCAAGTGTCTGCTTTTTTATCTACCATCAAAAGCAAAAGTGCTTTCGAATGGAGAATACTTGATCCTGCGCTGCATACGGTAACTTTCCAAGCTCCTGCCTACTTTGTGCACAGCCTTGAAACTGATCTGCACAACAATACTTTTAAAACCAATAAAATCAACATAAATTATTTTTATACTGAAACAAAAATTGTATATGAGGTATCTATGCCAAAAACATGAGAATGTTGAAAGAATTCTAAAAAAGGAATGATATTCAATACTGAACCTACAGAGTAAACATTGTAATTATATTAACTCTGACTTGATATCTAGATATGCCCCAATATCGTCTTGTACATTCCACCAAACCTCCCTACTTAACTAGCTGATGAACCCCTTCTAATGCCGCCTGTCTGGTTGTGTTCAATAGGTCACTTAAAAATCCATCCATATATGGATGTTATGCCTACATGTCACGTTGGCCTACACATCACACTGAAATCTAGGTATTAAATTAACTGATTTCATAAGATGCATAATTCAATGTCCTCATGGCGAACCTTAAATATTTTTTCTGATTTTTCTCTCATGGAGCAGATGATGAGATTAAAAAAATAATTGCCAGTAAACTTGGAAAGTTTTGATCAAAATATTATATTACATTTCAATCAGTGTGGTTTTGGGGTCTTTTAAATGAACTGGCTTAGAATAAGTTTTATAAATTAGAATCAATATGCTGTCATTCCTAGAAGTTACGTTTCTCCAAGTTGTAAACATGAATTCCACACACACGTATTGCGTGCCTATAGGGGTATGACATAAATAACAGAGGCTAAATTATGGAATTTTCTACAAGGTTCACTAATTTATTTTCTTGAGTCTACAATTGCTACCCTGTTTCAAATATTCTTCCATTTTATTTTAATTATTCTTTACCTGGCATCCTAACTCTATACATTGCCTGTTCATGTAAGCCTGATGGTCTACAAATTAAAGCATTCATGTTACTATGCATTTTTTATAGAAATAAATTCAATTATCTCAACATAAGGTCTAACGTAACTTTCTATGCACATTACATATGTTAACACAATTTTAAAAGCATCAAAATTCCAAGGGAGGGCTGGCCAAATAGCTCAACAGATTAAAGCATCTGCAAACAGATGCAGGGCCCAGGGGTTTGATCGCCGGCCTTCTGTGTCTGTCCTACCCCTGGGACACCCTGAGTTGGCAATTGAGACTGGGCATGGTGGCACACACCTGTAATCCCAGCTCTTGGGAGGCTGTAAGCAGAAGAATCACTAAGAGTCCAATCTATGCAATGAGACCCTGAACACCATTAGACCCTTCCCTAAAATACAAAAAAAAAAAAAAAAAATCCAAGGGAAATGCTATTACTGTACCAAAGAGTTTGAAGAATCTGATACAAAAAAATATGATACTTGCTTTCAATTATAGAGCTAGTTAGTGATATAGATGAATTTAAGCCTAGCAAGTAGCTAGATAATCATCAAGCTCTGTTAGTAAAGCACCTAGCAGGATACTTCTCAGTGGGCAGTTTTCTTTTGTGTCTTGTCAAAGGTAACAGCAAAAGTGTCTATGGACAAACTTGTATGAAGACACCAGACATATTGGCTTAATACAGCAATAAACAGCACTAAAAGAGGAATTGTCTGATGCTACTCAAAACAGACAGAGGACAGAAAATGTTTTATCAGGTTGTGGATAAGGCTGAAGGCTTCCAGAGTCTGAGTGATTGTGGATGAATTATAATCTGCTTTACAGAAACAGAGATTAATTAGGAATCAAATGCCAACATGAGGCTACACAGGCCTAAGTATAGAGTTTCTCAAGGCACAAATAATGAATGAGGATATTAAAGTTTCTGAACTGATAGTGGAAAGAAAGTGGCTCTGACTTATTGTTTGGTCAGTAGGGAATTTCATAAATGTTACATGATTTGGAAGAAGTGGTACTCTCTAAACTTATTCTGAGCAGGTGCATGCTCTCCAACAGTTATTTATTATTCCATATTCCTTTATGTTTTTGCACACATCGTAGTCTTTGTGAAGAATGTTCCCTTCTTCATTCCCTTCTCAATTTTACATTCTTGCACACTCTTTATCTACTCAGAAAAATTTCAGTTAGTTACTTCAGAAAATCTTTCATTCCTTGGTGGCATTATTCACATCTGCTTGCATGTTTTGTTAAACATATGTTTTCATTTTAATCCATTTGCGTATGTTCCCTAATTGCAATGAGGCATTTTAAAGCGGGAGATTTTGTGTACGCTACTGAGCCTAACACAGCCTAGGCTTACAGAAAAACACAGTAGTAGTAACAGAAAAATGAATGCATGCACGCATGAATGAATTTTGGCAATACACTCCCTTCCAGTAGGATATACACTTTATTTTGCTGTGAAGGCAGCTTCTGTTTTGATGCTGAGGAGGTAAAAATTGTTCAAGTGTGGCAATTTTCCACTAGACCTGACACAGCTTGCGTGAAGTGATTTCTTTCACATTCTAATGACAGTGCAAATTTTAGTGGCACTGCCCTATCTCTGTAAATTCCCAGATCTTCTATATATTTTCCAAATTGCCACTGTTGCCCGAGTGTATGGTTGCTTCAAGTTTCCTTGACCAATGACAATGTTTTAGCATAATGCTGCTATAGTTCTTCACATATACTTGACAAATTTATAGCGAACTTCTAAGTAAAGGGCCCTGCTGTACCCCAGATATTATGGTCTTCTTATCCTGGGTATTACATAGCTTTGCAATGATATTCAGAGAGCAGATGCCAAAATTTAATCAGAGTTTTCAAAATAGCAGGACTAAACTTTAGAAAATACTTCATTATTGTTTGCTAATTTGCTATTGCATTGTTGCTACCTTTGGTGGCATGAGGCCCCCCTGAATTCACATTTGTAATCATTTTCAAGTCACATGTCATTCATTGTCAATGTGGTCTTTGGTAATCATTTGAATAAGTATTCAGCTACAGGAAATACAAATGCTTGATCATTTGAATTTTTAGCTGTTGCACAGATTAAATGTTTAGAAATCTATGACAAATCCCATTGTGAAAGAAAAATAAACAAGTGCTCTTTGAGTATTGAAGATAATGGGTGTGGTGCTTAATTTAAAATATTTATAAATATAAATGCATTAATAATGCATGGTTACATTGATATCTCAAATGTTATATATGAAAATCAGTGAATAAAGTCATATTTAGAGTAAATTCTTTTTTAAAGGATGTAAAACAAAGTTTGCTATTCAAGAACATTGCCAGTGTACTTCAAAAGTTTTCATCTATTTAACACTAAAAAACGTAAAATATCTTTGGACTTACAATATTTGTAAACAATTATAATTGTTTCAAATATTGTAAGCAATTATATTTGATCTGTTTGTGTTTATTGTTAAAGGGGAAACATTCTTATCATCTTAGGATCATCTTGGTACCTGCTAAAGTCTTGTTTTCCTTGAGCTGTCTTGACCAATGTGTAAGAATCACCAACAAAGACATGTCTTTGTGACAATATTGCTATTTTCCAGGTTATGATAACAAAATTTACATGGCTAGTACTGTCAGAAGTCTCATACACTCAAATTATTGCACAATGATCATTAAAGTTTATAACAAATCAACGTGCTGCATTAGCTCCAAACAGAAGTGTTTCTCACCTTTCTATAAGAAACATCAGAGCGTCCAAGTACTCAGGTGAAGCAACTTTACAGACTGATACACAAACTTTGAAAAGGACAACACATATCGGATCTGTTTCTTCATTTTTATTAGACATACTATCATCTCTCTTACAACACCCTGTCAGTAATATGAAGAATACATTTGAACTAGCTAATGCTTATTGTATGAATAATAAATATTAAATGCTTTTTATATTTTATTTAGGAAAAGTGATTAATAAGGATATGCTGTTAAGACTCTCCTAGAATTTAAAATAGGTTAATTACCCCCTTGTGGTCACTTAGAAAATGGTGGAAATTTCTATTGTTATATATATATATATATATATATATATATATATATATATTATATGGTACTATATATTCTATATACTTATGTGAGTAAATGAAAATGTTTGGAGGGCAGGAAATAAATCTTGTTACATAACTCAGCTGCAGAGCAGAGCAAATGATTGCACAACTGCATTGAACTGTATAAAGCATTTGATAGAACAATTGAAATGTTTTCAAAATATTCTTGCATATGTCTATAGAATCACTCTCAAACATTTATTATTTAGCCTGTGACTCTGCCATTTTATAGGCTTAATTTACCTTTGCAAAAGAATTTAAAATATTACTTTCAAATATAGTATTTTTACCTTTTATTGAGTTGAAATATTTACTAGAATTTAAAAACAGGACATTTTAAATTCACGATTATATGTTGATACATGAGAGGATATTATTTTTGTGAACTATTATTTGTATTATTTTTTGACAAATGGTGATTCTTCACCTCAGAACCCTAACACAGTTAATATGCTATTGTTTTTCTATTTTTGAATGTGAATCCTTAAAGAATTCCTTCTTTTCTAAAAACGTATTTGGTAGGGGTCTCATTACTACTACGTAGCTCAGACACATAGTGATCCTCCTGTTTTCAGCCTCCCCAGCACTGGGATTAAAGGTGTGTGACACCACACCCAGTCTTGGGGGCTCAGCGTGCCTCAGGGTGGGACCAGCACAGCATGTGTGGCTGGGGAATCTAAGGAGGACCCTGCCCTTGCCTAAGCAGGCTCTTAGCATGCTGAGCTATCATGTCAGCCTTTGAATGCCAATCTTGACTTAAGAAATTTTGAAGAAGGTTGCTTGCATTCATTTCCCTTGGTTAAATAGCAATCTTACTGGGAAAGTCATAATAATGAATGAAAATAAACATTTATACAACAATTTTGCTTTATTAAGGACAAAAGTAGCTATGTGGAGAAGCTCAAAAGAAATTTTCTGCTAGATTCCAGAAAGCCAAAACACTGCCATTTCTTTCTTATTTTTAATAAAAGATAATTTTTTAGTGTTTTGTGATTGGTATATTAATATTTTAGTTAAAAAGTATTGTATCTTGGACAAAATCAAACAAAATGAAGCAAAATATTTTTAAAACTGTCTCATATAATTTCTTATACATATAACCAAAATTTATACTTATAATTATAAAATAACTAATATAAATATGCAATGCAATACATGGTCATCTTATTTTAAAAATAAAGCATGAGTTTACATGAGAACATGAGGCTTACCTACCTAAAAAGTATGTTGTTTGGTCTTATTTTTGTCTTAATTTTTATCACACTATGTGAAAAGTCACTTTTAACTATACACATTAGGCTTAAATTGTGTTTGTGACTTGATTTGTTGATTTTTATCCACATATAACCTTTTAACATGCATAATTGCACAGCGCATGTATTTTCAGTGTTTCATTTTACACTCTGGCAAAATTGAAATGTGGAGATGTTAGATAAATTTTGCAAAGTGGGGAGCCTGGAATATATAAACATGTATACAATTTTTAATAAAAATGTTATCTTAATAATTAAATATAGAAGGGCCCGCCAAGAAGCTCAGCAGATTAAAGAGCCTACAAGCAGGCTCAGGGGCCAGGGGTTCAATCCCTGGGCTTACGTGCCAGCCGCGCTCCAGGGTCACACTCAGAGAGCAACTGAGATTGGGTGTGGTAGCGCACACCTCTAACCCCAGCTCTTGCGAGTCTGTAAACAGGCGGATCATTATGAGTCTGATCCAGTAGTGAGACTCTGAACACCCTGTAGACCCTTCCCTAAAAATAAAAAAATAAATAAATAATTGAATATAGGGAAGGGAAGGTATTATTCAAAATAATTTCATGATTGGTCTTAAATTATAAGGTCTAGGCCCTGCCAGATAGCTCGGAGGACGAAAGCGCCTGCTTCAGCAGAGTACAGGAGCTGGCCAGGTTCAATCCCCATCTCAATTTCTCTTTGTTTTTTTCTCTGTTTTTCTTCACTTTGTGGCACACACACTCATCACACACTATACACACACACACACACACATGCCCCACATACACACACATGCCCTGCATACACACACACTCATCGCACACATGCACACACACACTCATCACACACATGCACACACACTCATCATACACACCACACACATGCACACACACACACTCATCACACACACTGCATACACACATGCAGTCATCACACACACTGCACACACACACACACTCATCACACACACATCACATCACATTAACATTAGAGGGGAGGATCACTATGAGTCTGATCTGTGTAGTGAGACCTTGTACACCATGTGGATTCTGTCCTAAATTAAAAGAAAAGTTATAAGATCTAAATTTAATTGTGCATACTAATGATTAAGCATGAATTTACATGGTAATGATTAAGCATTAATTTACAAAATTAACTATTCTTAATTTTATCAGTAGCAAGGTCTCAAATGAAATGTTCACTACTTCTTATTGCCCCCAAAATTCTATGTAGTGCATTTTCTATTGTTTAAATCCATTTAAAATGTTCAGTAATGATCAGAAAAAATAAAATTTTATATATCATTACTGCTTTCAGTAAGAAAATGAGCTAGCCAAAAATTTGGTTTCTAATACAATGTGCTTCACGCATAGAGTTCTTTTGGTTCCTAGACGAACTTGAAGGGTCTAACTGCTTGAGTCCTTTGCTGTATGTAGAGTTCCCACTACTGCAGGCTGCCTGGACTTTACGTCCTTGTCTCTGAAGTGGAAGTGAGAAGGCACGCAAGGTAAGATTGCCGGGAGGGTCGCAGTTCAGGAGATGTCACACGCTCAGTAAATGTCACACTCAGCACCACCTGGTTGTAGACGTTGAAGGAGACATACTGTAAAAATCCAAATTCTCTCTGCTTGCTAAGCTTAGATTTATTTGAATTCTATTATACGGAAGATTAACTTCAAATCAGCACATGGACATGTTAATATGTCTATGTTTCAAAGAAAAAAAGAATAGACTGAATGATTCAATGAATAGATTGATTGTAAATACACATGTATTTGCAATCATAACTATTATGTTTTCTGGATTGTCTGTAATGG
The DNA here is from genome assembly GCA_002564305.1 of Octomys mimax. Classification (NCBI taxonomy): domain Eukaryota; kingdom Metazoa; phylum Chordata; class Mammalia; order Rodentia; family Octodontidae; genus Octomys; species Octomys mimax. Next base: position 11,807 of record NDGM011122912.1, read on the forward strand.
TTCAAGCACTTGCGAAGACATTTTTGTTAAAACAACATCCCAAAGTTCAGCAGCTCAACACAGTCAATGAAAGAACATGTGCAGATCAAACGGATCTTTGTTAATGAGGTCACAGGTCAAAGCAGTGAAAGACAGCAGAGATAACTGAGTAAAATTCTGCTCCCTAAAACTTCTTTTTGTTCTGCAAAGCTTTATTCCAGCGGGGCTCCGTCCTTTTGGCGGCTGCCTTCCTCACGGCGGCCAGCACGTTGCTCAGCTCCTCACGCTTCCTCTTGGTGCGGATGAACGTCCCCACCCTTTTCCTGATGAACTGGAGGGCGCGCTAGTCCTTGGAGACCGTGAGCAGCTCCACGGCGCCTCGTTGTAGGGGGCGAAGCCGCACACCTGCCGCCTCACGTTCTGCGCTGACTTGGAGTGTTTGGTGAGGCGACCGCGCTGGCAGTTGTGCTGTGGTTTGCACGCATTCTTAGTCACCTTGCGGCCCTCGTTGAGGCCCACGGCTGGCCGTGAGACAGCGGGGAGCTCTGGCTCCTGCTCGCCAGTGGCTGCTGTGGCGGACGCCTGAAACGTCGGATTCTGTTGGTTGAACATACTGGTTGATCTCCAAGTTTCTTGAACTTCCTTGACCGTAGGTTACCTGCCTAGTAAACATGTCTTAAACAACCCATCTACCTAAAATATTTTGGGAGTATAGAAAATATTCAAAGCATACAAAAGAGTCCCTCTAAGAAATAAGAACACAATGACGTTTAGTAGCTATTAGTATGGAATGTTATGTCATAGGGTAGGCTGCCCACCTCATCGGACTCTCTTGTGTGTGAGGCTCCCTTGGGTGCTCTCAGATTGTACTCCCACACGCCAGGAGAGATTAACAGCTTATATAAGAACTAGCACTTCCATTGCTCCAGTTAGGTTTCTAATGCATATTCAGAGATGCCATTGGAACAAGATATATGCTAGATAATTATCACCTGCAAAATACAGGACTAATCATGATGAGAGGATATCCAAGAAACGTTTTCCTAAATTTCTCCCCTTACAGTAATTAAATGATACCTCAAATGTTAAGTGAAATAATTAAAAACATGATGAAAGATAAATAATTGTCTAATGCCTATTTGAAATACATAGTTTTTCACTGAGAAAATTCATTACAGTTTGCGTTAATAAGCAAAGCTTTCTGTACAGCCTAACCATCAAATAATAGACAAAATTATATTCGAGCTTTCCATATAATGGGAAACATCTTACATATGAATTTTCTATTTTGTGAATTTTCTTAATTCAAATTTTTTTTTCACTTTTAAGAATTAATGGGGCTAGGAAGATGGCTCTGTGGCCTAAGACCCTGCCTGGCAAGCACAAGGACGCAGGTTTGATTCCTGCCAAATGAAACCTTGGGACCCAAGGGGTGGTGTACTGGCCACTGAAACTGGGTGCTGTGGCACACACCTGTATTCCCAGCACTGGGGAGGCTGAGACAGGAGGATCACTATAAGTCTGCACTGCATAGCGACACCCTATGCTAAATAAATAACACATTAAAAACAATACACAACAGAATAAAGTGCCTGAAAGCAGGCTCAGAGGCTGGGAGTTGATCCCCAGGCTTGCTGTGCCGGGCCCACCCCTGGGGTGTGCTGACAGGGCAACTGAGACTGGGCGTGGTGCGTGGGCCTGTAATCCCAGCTCTTGGAAGGCTGTAAACAGGCGGATCACTACAAGTCCGACCTAGTAGTGAGAGCCTGAACACCCTATAGACTCTTCCCTAAAATTTAAAGAAATAAATAATAATAAATAGGAAATAATAAAAATCTTACATAAAAATTAAAAGATGAAAAAGTAAAATTACACGTGGTAAAACGCTTTTGGGTGAAAATTGCAAAAATAAATCTCATTATTGAGTAAATCACACTGAATTTCTAGATCACTGCCTCTAGTGTTTACTTAATTTTAATTTTATAATTATTATCATTATCCAAATAGAAATCTATACAGATATCTACAGTAGAGACTCTCCAGTAGTCAGAATACTCAATCACTGAGCAAATGTTCCATGTTTTTAGGACAAAAATTCATACTACTTCTGAAGAAAGCAACTGCACACACACACTGGAACAGTATTTTCATATGTTCCTGTTCTAAAATTGCATTTATGAAAACCACTGAATGATATACTACTCATAGATTCACAGGTTGCAATTTAAAGGTTTATTATAATGAACACGCTCACTACTGCATGAAACCTGGAAAATCTAATGCTTCCACTTGTCATATTTAAAAGAAATCAGTTCTACTATCTGCATAATCACTTGGTTGCTTCAGTTTTTTTTTTTTTGGACATTGCTGATTTTGGTGAATTATATATGAATAAACCTTCAAAGAAAGATCTATACTATTGGAGGTTGCAGAATAACATTGTTAATGAAACAATTTTCAAGTATGGATTGTAAACTCGAAAGGTGCTTTTGAAAATCAAGTGAGACAGGAAGCTTTTTATAAAATATAACTTTATAAAAAATAACATTGATTTAAATCATATCTAATGGTAAGTTGAAGAAATAAAAACTGGTAGAATTTACATTCATCTCATTAGAGTAGCCTGTGGTTGATTACAAATGTTTGAAAGGTGGTACATTATTCTTATTGTACAGCAAGATGTACAAAGGAGCATTTTACAATTGATGCCTTAGAATTAACTTCCATTTAAGACAATTCCATAGCTTTTATTTGAGTTTTCTAATATGTGTATATATATGTATATATATAAACATATATATATATGTTTATGGAAATATTCATATATACTTGTAGTACTGCATGTATTTATATTAAAAGTAGCAGCATTTCTTTTTGCTTTTCTCATAAGATTAAATTTACAGGTTTTTCTTAACTGTTCAGTAATGAACAATACAATGTTATATTTCAAAATTTTTGGCAAAATAGATATTAAATCCTTATCCCTTTGAAAATGACAAATAATTGAGTTGATGGATTTGTTACCTATACTCATTTAAGCATCACATATTGTCATCATATAATCATTATTTATTGATTTTAAAGTTGTGTCATTATAAGTGTAGGACTGCACTTTGTCACACCTCTGTAAATGTAAAATATCTTGGACCAGGTTTAGGACACGTAGTATGACTGCGCTTTATCAAAACTGATTTTAATGATGTTACTCCAAAACGTTTTCTTTCCAGATGATTAAGAAGCTAATAAAAAGAAAATGGTGCCAGATGCCACAACAGTAATAGCACTTTGATGTTTTCTGGGTATTTTTCTTTACTTTCTTCTTTGCTGTAATGGAGTGTGCTGCATCTCTATGATGTTGTTCAGATAACTGCAAAGCCTGGAAAACATGTTTCTCTATTGATGCATAATATACTGCTTTTATTGGTCTTCTAACATAAATATAAATAAACATGAATGCAAATTTAATATAAATATTATATATAATTTCAATTTTTGGAAACTTTAGTTGTGTTGTCAGTTTTGGGAAAACTCATCTTGATTTACCATGCTCAGTTGGCATTGTACAGAAATTAGCAGCCCTATTGGTTTGGAAACTTTATTTATTTATTCTCTTATTAATGTATTTATTTGGTACAGAGTCTCCATATGCAGCACTGATTCATAGTGATCCTCCTGTCTCAGCCTTGCCAACATGGGGATGACAGGCACATGCCACCACGCCCGGGTTCAGTGGCCGGCTCAGCACAGGGCTGGCATGCAATGCAGTACTAGGGATCAAACCTGGGTCCTCACACTTGTCAGGCAGGAGCTTAGAGTGCTGAGCTAATTCTGGCTCAGGCCAGAAACTTTAAACTTTTTTTTTCCATTTGTACAGGAGTAATGCTCTGTATTAAATATGTAAGGGCTTATCAGTATGGATTTGATTACACAAACTAATAAAGTATTCTTGAAAAAATTAAAAATATAAAATATTTTCAAGATTTTTAAGAGAACAAATGACTCAGGGAAAATTCCATACTTGTTCATAAATAAATTAAGGAACCTTTAATATTAATTTTAATAATTAATATAATAATATAATATTAATATTAATGAAGATAGAAAGTGTACTTACTGTTGAAAGTAACAGCTGTGTGTAGTGGTACACACTTGTAATCTCAGAAATTTTGACGCTGAGGCAAGAGAGTACTGTGAGTTTGAGGTCAGCCAGGGCTACATTGCAAGTTCATAGCCAGTTTGAACTATATACTAAGATCCTGTCTCTACAAACAACACTTTTATTTTAAATTTAAAAAAGTATTTCTAAGATAAACTAGGAATTTGGCTTCTTCCTTCTCCTTCCTTTAAAAATATATATAGCTTGATGTATCATAATTCTGGTATTAAATTTATGAAGGAAGAGTTGCTTGTCTATTTTGTTCAGTGCTAGACCTTCTAAGCTTAGAACAAAACTTACCACATGGCATGATTCATTCAGTATTTGCTGAATGAATTAATGAATAAAATAAGAACATAGCAATGTTGACTATCTTTCAAGTACTAAACAGCACAAGATATTGCACTGAAAGCCACAAAAAACTGGAAAAGGAACAGAGCTATGGTCAGGTTACACTGAAACACAGTATAATCTCTAATCTGCAAAAGAAGCTTGAATACAGTTTTCTGTGGTAACTAAAGGTGTCACCAGTTACTGAACTCTAATGAATGAAAGCAAATTATATAACAAGGTAAGAAAAGCTTGCATTCTTGTAAATTTTATAATTATTACAGAAAAAAATTATATTATTCTATGAAACTATGGAAAATTGAAGAATAAAATATAGTTGAAATATAAAATTGTAATATCTCTGAAATAAATCTGGCTATTATCCTTAACTTCTTAGATATTAAATAGCAAAAGGAGACAATAGATGCATTCAACATGACAAGATATAAGAAGACACAACATCTTATTAGTGAATGTGTAGTGAAAAGCAGATTGAGTGGAATAAAAATAGAATATTTTATTAAAAATCACCAGCCAGGTATAGTAGTACATACTTGTAATTCCAGTGCATGGGAGATGAGGCAGGAGGATCAGTGTGAGCTGGAGGCCCATCTGGGATATACAGTGTGCTCAAATCCTGCCAGAATTACAGAATGAGACCCTGTCTCCAAAATAAAAAAAAAAAAGAGAGGAAAAAAAAAAAACCACCATCAACACAAAAACAAAATAAAATAAAAAAGTCATATCCCACATATTGTTAATTTAAAATATTTTCAGTAGGGCAGGCCAAATAGTTCCGAAGATTAAAGAGCTTGCTTAGGCAGATTCAGGGGCCTGGTGTTTGATCCCTGGCTTGCTGTGCTGGTCCAGGCCCCGGGGCACAATGAGATGGCAATTGAGACTGGGTGTGGTGGTGTGCACCTGTAATCCCAGCCCTTGGGAGGCTGAAAACAGGAGAATCACTATGAGT
>NDGM011122929.1:0-18281 GCA_002564305.1 Octomys mimax
TGACTTTAGCTTAGTGCATGGTGATAGACCTGGGTCAAGTTTTAGTTTTTGGCATGTGGAGAGGCAGTTTTTCCAGCAACATTTGTTAAAGAGGTTATCTTTCTCCCAGTGAGTATGTTTGGCCCCTTTTGTCAAAGATAAGGTGGCTGAGTGGTTTTTATTTTTAAAGAGAATTTTTAAAATAGTAAAAAATATTAGAAATAATACAGAATTTCACTAAACAAAATAATAGGTCCCCAGTGTTTTTGAAATCTTTGCTTTTTCTTACCTACATTTTAGTGTCATAGCTATTGTAATAAATTACATGAACTTTAGAAAATACCTAAAATAGAGACAATATTAAACTTTACTAGTCTGCATTTATACATTTGAGTGGAGGTATGTAACATAGTTTGACAAATATATTTAGCAATCTCTGATAAATGAAATTCTTCTCAGTGTTATCTATACATAATAGCAACTACATGCAGGATATTAGACATTTGATCCTCATTTTCTGCTGGTGTGATTATAATGTGAGACAACTTTCTAATTAGACTAACTGCTAATATCTCTCAAATTTTTAAATATGCCTTCCTGTTTGGCCCAAAATACCCACACCAAGAAACTTAGCCTGTAGAAACTCACATGTAAAAAAATGTTTAATGGAATATGTTGCAACATCACAATTGGAAATCAATGAATTGAACATCACTTGTAGACTGGATAAATTGGGGTTCTTAATGAAATGTGGTGAAGTCTGTAGTAGATGGCCTATGTATACTGATGTGAACCAAAACGTCTCACCTATTCTTTAATGAAAGCAGGTTACAAAGAAACATGTGCCTTATAGCCCTAAATGTTGTATTATGCAATCTGGAAAATATAGCCCCCCCTTTTTTTTAGGGAAGAGTCTACAGGGTGTTCAGGATCTCACTACTAGATCATATTTGTAGTGATTCACCTGTTTACAGCCTCCCAAGATCTGGGATTACAGGCACATGCCACCACGCCCAATCTCAATTGCATCTCAGCATGCCTAGCAGCGGGACTGGCACTGCAGGCCCAGGGATCAAACTCTCGGCCCCTGCATCTGCTTGCAGGCACTTTAAACTACTGGGCTATTTGGCCAGCCCTCCCAATTTTTTTTTCAAAAGTTCTCTGTTTCCCATCATAGAGTTCACTGTGCAATATTTTTTCAACTTATATATTTTTAGATTATACAACTTACAATAGCATATATTGCTTTAAATTTTAAAAAACCATCGCTATCAATTTCAATTACTTTTAAATGAGGCAATCTTATGTTATATAATCTATAAGTGTTGTTACAGCCCTTAGCTACTTCTTAAAAAATTCTCATGTTTGTGATTTTGTGTTGTAAGTCCCAAAGCCTCTGATATATATTCTTTAGCCAGGCGCAACAGATGCTGTTCAGGAGCTAAATAGTTTCCATGGCAATGTCTGTCCTACAAGTCCCCACTGGTTCCTGTCTGTCTCAAACCTTCTCCAACCTCCTGCAAGCTCCTGCAAGCTTCCCGGATCTCCCTAGGGTCCCCTGCTACAATCACTTTTTTGTCAGTTTCTGTTACTTGCACCTAGAAATATAACTGCTACGTTTTCACTTTAGAAGTTCTGTGATAATTTATAAAAGACCTATAAATTCATTACTCTATAGATCCTGAAAAGAAAGTCCAACCAACAAAAATAATGGCATAATTTGTTTTGAAGGGTTTCCTGTGAGATCTTTGATGTTACTAAAAATCATGAACTATGCCATCCTACTCTGCTAGATTTTTGCCACCATACCCACCTGTACTTCCATACTGAAGCTCTACTATTGCAGCAATAACCTGAAGTCAAGAAATTAGAGCAACAATTCTGGTGCTTGGAGATTATTTTAGCCTCTCATTCATTTTGCATATAAGAAAAGAGCAAGCTTTTCCACCAAATTTATTCATACTCATGTTTCCATCTTTGATTATATCACAAGTTGCTAAGTCACCATAAAAGACCTGGAAGCTACCATTCAATATTTTATTACATTTCTTCCCTAAAACCTTTCTTCTTCCATGGCTTCTCTGCTAGACTCCATTGTCATTCTTTTTGATATGGGAGGAAGTACAACAGATGATAGAAAAAGACAAGTAAATATGTATGGCTTCATTCAGATATTTTTTGAATATCAACTGTATCCAAATACCAAACATCCTTCAAAATAGTAGACATCAGTGAGGGAAAAGTAGTTTGTGCCACAGTAAAACAGTTCTGAAACTATTCACTACTGTTCTATTCTCTTCATTTTGATTCTATTCAAGATCTTAGTTTCTAAGATGATAATAAATTAGCTGCTGATAAATATTCAGTTCTTGCCATTTTTCAGGTTCTGAGTTAACATTGTATAACAAATCAATCATTATCAAAACTTCATGAAACATATATATATATATATATATATATATATTCCCATGATATATATATATATATATATATATATATATATATATATATATTCTACTATTCCTATTAAATAATTGAAGGAAACAAGGATTAGATTAATTTTCTCAATGCAATTCCACTATTGATGGAAGAAACTTACAGTTTATTTGATAGATCATTTATCTGCTCAATAAACACACCTCTGTGAGCCATCTTTGTGAAGACCTTTTTATGGCCTTAGTGTAAATTTTAGAAAAAATTCTAACTGGCATTAAGGGACATATGTTGTAGCATGACATATGAAGCCATGTCTTATTCTGGTTCATAGAGAAATTAATTTCCTAAAGTTATGGAGGCTCAAAAATCCAAAGTCAGGAAGCTTACAACTAGCAAGGACTTTCTTGCTATGTCATATTACAGCACACCAGAAGGTATCACAAGGCCAGACTGAAACACGTGTGCCAAGTGGGTCTCTCTTACTCCCCCAGTAAAGCCACCAACCCCATCATGGGGCTCTACCTTAATGATTTTATCCAATCCTAATCTCTTTCCAAATGTCTCACCTCCTCACACCATAAAATCTTGAATCGGAAGACTGAGTCTCTCACCTGTGAGTTGTCCATGCATAAATTTTCAACACTTGAAGCTTACCATCCAACATTGGCTCAAAGAAGAAAACTTATTAATGTTAAAATGATTTTAGGGCCGGGGAGATAGGTCAGTAGAATAGCGCTTGCCTGGCAAGCACAAGGTCCTGAGTTCAATCCCCTGTGCTGGAAAAAAAAAAAAAAACAAACAATGATTTTAAAATACTCTCAGCATCTCAATGTTGTAAAGAAGAATTCTAAATTCCAAACTGATATTTGGGAATTAGATAGGCCAAGTCCTATTGAATGAATGTTCATCCTCTCCATGGAGTTCATACACTGAAATTCTAATATCCAAGGTGAAATGCTTAGGCTTGGCCTTTAGGAATCCGTGAGGTAGAATTCCCATGATTAGGATTTGTGCCCCTATAAAAGAAATCCCAGAAAGCAAACTGGCCCTTCTGCCATGTGAGTGTGTAGCAAATGTCACCCTTATCACAAGCAAGAGAGCTGCTCAAGAAACCAAGTTTTCAGGTGTCCTGCCTTTGTTCTCCAGCAAAGAGAAGTATGTTTCAGTTGTGTCAAAGCCACCTTGTCTGGGGCAACCTGTTTTAGCAGCAGTGCAAGGCAAGTGGTCCTTTCCTACTTAACATCCTTAAGGTTTCCTCCACCAAAAATAGATGAGAACTCAAAGAAGAAGGAATGACTCTGAAAAACAAGAGTAGAAAATGCTCCAAACTATCCTCTTTTTTAGGCCTGAACTCTGCATGATGTAGGATAATGGTGGGCACCTACCTCTCATTTAGAAAACAAAGAGTACAAGGTTGTGTGTCTGGGTCTCTCTAAGGAAGCCTGTCCATACTTCTTTGCCCACACTACATGCAGAAGAATAGAGATGAAAGGAGCTGATGTTAGAGGTAGAGAGACGTTCTGTGGTCTTGTGCCCACAGCCCAAAAGGAAGTGAGGAAAGTCAGCTTAATCTGACTCATTCTTTTAAAATCAGGTGAAAATACTGACAGAGAAAGCTGGCAGGCAAAAATCAGCAGTATGGATCATGACTTCAGAGGTACTGACCATCCATCTAGGCACCATAATTAAACAAGGAGCCTATGAGCCAATGCAGAAACAGTGAAGGTAAGTGAAGGTCATAACTAGTCAATTGTGCATATCAGAAAGAAGCAGAAGAGGTGCAAAATCAATCCTTCTCCCCACTAACATTGCAGCACCATATAATTTCCTGGCTCTAGAAATCAATCCTGAAGTTGGGAGGGGTGGTGGAAATCCTAAATGTGATTGGGTTATAAACCTGAAATAATTGAGTAGTCAGTGATTCTGTTTTAGTTTCTATCCAAAGGGACTGGTAAATCATTAATTCAACATGATAGTATTTTCCTGGAAGAGACCAAACTATTTTTTTGTGCTATAAAGAAGATAAAAATAAATATTCAAAATAAAATTTTCAGGTCTTTGGAGAAGACCCCCACCTGATCAGAAGAGAAAAACTCCCAAGCAGATCTATCACTCACTGCTACTGGTGCACAGTGTTAACAGGGCAGTAAAAGCTTCCCATGCAGCTCAATCAGCTAGCAGCTGCTCCACATGGCTCAACCTGCAGAAAAATGATTATGCAGAAAACCACAAAAGATACTCGGTGCTTACCAGCACCCTCCACACCCAACACCACCCTATCAGCCAGCCCCAGATCCCCTGCTCAAAGACCCTAAATTTTGCACACACACACACACACACACACACACACCCCTCAGCAATTCCTACTCCCATACCTAATCTCCTCTATCAAACATGCTCTCACCCCTTGTTCAGGGCCAACGCTCATTTCTCCCTTGGCTGGGTCATACCTGATGTGCAATAAACCCTCACACATTGCTTGAACACTATCTGCCTCAGTGTTCTCAGTTGTGCCTCAGTGTACCCCAACAGAAATGAACTTCAGCTAAGGAAAAATAAAAGTTAACATTCTTCTCATGTGACAGGATCACATACATATCAAACTTGCAGAAACATTTAGACTCACATGGACAATGAACTGTCAGGTGCTGCCCTGAGACATCCACTTCTGTTATGTTCCCCATGGCTGGTAGCTTCATTATCTCCATTGTCACTTTTCCTCTCTGCTACATTCCCTCCAACAGAGGGCTCTAGACTTCTTGGACTATGTTCCGCATTCCCTGGACTTCTTGAAATATGTAGTTGATAAAGTACAGCCTAAGTAGATGGAATAGGGAGAAAACAAAGTGTCCTTTCTTTGACAAAATCCATTTTGTTCTCTTCCTCTAATACTTTGTTTGATAAGAACCACCTTTCTGAACCTCTCTTACCAGTAAACTTAACTGGTCAACCTTCCAGTTCCTACCTCCATGAACATTTGTGTCATACAGTATATTCACTAGAGGCAGCAATACACTGGGATTTCGGGATTAAGCAGCTTTCTCAGCATGTGAGCTAGTCAAGGATCGCAAGCTACCATGTCATAATGAAAACCTTCAAAACATTACTTATACTGTTATTCCAGATTGTGTCATCACTCACATAATGGGAATGTCTATATATATCCATAAAGCCACAAGCGCTGTTCCTCTTCTTTCCTGTTGTCTTTCTTTCATCTACTGATCTCCCCAACACTATCTTTATTCTTCATAAGTCAGCTTGTTCTCTTCCATAGGGTGTAATTTAACAGCTTGCTTGGTCCCTCCACTCTGCCCCACTCATGCATCAATGACTTCTTGCTCCAGTCAGCAAATCTTCTGCCAAGCATGTTCTTCCTACTCTTCATTAGAGGCACTGTTTCTTTTGCCAGGAGTATTAGTTTAGTACCCTGCATCGTAGCCCAGAAAAGTAAATTCTGTTCTCTAACAGTGTCTACAGAGCCAGCTGTTCACTTCTTGGTTCCCTCTTTGCCTTCCAAAGTCATGACCTTCAATCAGAAGAAATGGAACCACCAGCTGTGTCTCTGAGACCTTCAGTTTCTTACCCAGGTTACTAAATATGCCACACATATTTTCCAGGGTTTTGTTTTTCCTTGCCCTTTGTGAACATTGGAAATGTTAACTGACTTCTTATCAATCAATATTTTCTTGTCATACAGTCTTTAGTGTCACTGGAACATACTGACATATTAATCTTTATTTTTTTTCTGTAATCTCTTCCCTTTCCAAAGAAAATCGTCTCAGCCTCAGCACTAGACATGAATAGCACTCAGTGTTGGAATTAAATAATTTCTGTTAAAAACTTATCTTGTAATTTTATTCTTGTGAGTTTAAAAGAACTAATTCTTTAATGTTTCACAATTTTCTTACATCCAAGACTAAATCTTTAATATATTAATCTCTACTTGAAGACTATCTGGTTTGTTCACTAATTGTATTCTTTTATTCAAGCTATGAACTTCCGCACAGTTGGGATGAAAGATCCTATTAAAAAACTAAAGTGGCAATAAGCTTAACTCTTATGGAAGTCAGCTAAGAGTAAGGACTGTCTCTGTTCCACCTCTTAAACAATACCAAAGACTTTGTACAGCAAGAAGACATATGTATGCAGGGCAAAAGGCAATCATAAATTTGGAAAAACGTAATTTAAAATAAGCCCAAGATTATTTTCAACTTTCTTTTGTATTTTCAGTTCTCTCTTCTTTCTATATGATATGTAACAATGTAATTTACAAATGGAATTTTGAGCTAAACTGCAGTTCAAGGCATTTGAAAGGTTTACTGCTTCAAACAAATATCCCCACATTATTAAAATTATCATACACACACACACACACACACACATTTAGTACAGGGTCTTACTATATAGCTTGGACTCATAGTGATCCTCCTGTTTCAGTTTCCCCAGCTTTGGGATTACAGGTGTATGCAATATGCCTAGTCTTGGTGGTCCAAAACAGGCCAACAGGCATGTAGTACCCGGGATCAAATCCCAGTCCTTGCACTTACCAGGTAGGTGCTTAGACCACTGAGCTATCTCCATGGCCCTAAATTGGTATTCTTAAATACTATGTAGATTAACCTATTTCAGAAACAGCACCAACATACCACTATTTCTTGACATCTAAACAAACTTATATTCTCTATCCCTAGAATTTCCCAGTAAAGTACAGGAAAACAATTAAATTTGAATTTTAAACAAACAACAAATTATTTAATATATGTATATTTCAATTACACGAGGTAACACAATAAAAAGTGTTCTTTATATGAAATTTGATTATCCCTGGGCATCTTTTTTTTTTTTTTTTGCCAAACCTGACATCCCCATCTTCATCTAAACAGTGGCCATTGTATTACCTCATGACAATGAATGCTATTTTCAATTCTAACCACAACCCCATGGTCTTTCATTCAGTGCCAGGCTCATAACGCCCAAGAATCGAGATGAGGCACCAGGATTGTGCTTCTGCCACGTTGGTGCTTTGTAAGCATTATAAAGTCTGTGGGCTTGCAAGGTCAAGGCTGAACCTCAAATCAGAGAGAAGCACTTTTCCCAGAAGGGTATGTGTCTAATTCCCATCAGCCTCAGCAACATTTTCCCTTTAGAGCACTTAGGAGATGTGGCCAAAGTCCTAAGGTCTCCATCTGGCCACAATTCTACAGGAGAATCATCTTAGTATTGAAACATGTGATACCTTACTTCCTTCTTAAAGTGATTAGATTGGAACTTCTGGGGCCGGTAACAACACTGCTATTTAATAACTGCTGGTGATTCTAAAGTGCAGCTGGTGTGGGGAAGGCCAATAAGTCAGGAGCAGCAATACTAAAATGTATATGCCAGCTAGAGACCCAGAGAGCGCTACAGCTCCACTGGTGCAGACTAGTTACATTAGAATATTTGGGAGGCAGAAGTCTTCATTGCTATTATTTCTGACCATTCCAGGTAAATCCAGACACAGCTCAGAACTTCTGCTCCCAACAACAGGCAATGATTCCAAAGAATCTTCAGTGTCATTCTCATAGCTTCACCTACAGGGAAGTCCTTGTTTCTACTCTTTATTAACTTAGGTTGCATCCCATTTTGTATGTCTCTGTCTCCTCCATCCTTCCCCTAAACAAGGTCACTTAAATATGCTATTGCTCTGATTTGTAGAGCATGCTGAAGGTTTAAGGTACAAAAGGAATTTCACATCCAAAAAGAAAAAAATCTCCAGTGCAATATTAGGCATCTTTACGCCTCTTAGTTTTTGGCCAAAGTAATATTTGTGTTACTTAATGTGCTATCTATAGCTATCCTGACCTGTCAAATCCATTCACATTTTTACCTGGAGCAAACTAGCCCTCTGCCACACAGATAAACATTACATCCCCAAAAAACCTTTTAAGTTTTTTCCCCCTTTTCTCTCTCTACCAGTCTGTAAGCATGAAAGAACATCATAAAAAGTCATACAGGATGCCGTCAATATCCTTGTCATCAGCACTACATACACACCTAGCCTGAGGAGGAAGAGATGTTAAAATCAACTTGAACTTTAAGTGACATTTTTTCCCCAAACAAGCACGTAAATAACTTCTGCATGAATGAACGTAATTATAGAATGTGGTAATAGGACAATCCTCCGTTGAGTTCTCAAAGTAAATTTCAAGGCAAGCCTTAAATAAAGTTTTACAAACACTTCTTACAAGAAGTCAAAGGATACACAAACTCAGATTCCCCAAGCAGTAAGAAGGCTTTTCTGAAGTCAAAGCTACGAAAATGATCAGTGAGGAAATCTAAATAGCTCACTGTTATGGCTTGCATCTAGATGTCCCTCAAAAGCCTCATGCAGTCATAGGTGGTGCTTTTAAGAGGTAGTTGGATCTGGAGTGTGTGATACTGGGGTCAAGTGTGTGATTACTAAGGTAGTCCCCTGCTTGGTTGGCCACAGTTCTAGATGAGCATAATGGGAAGGCTCACGCTGAGTGTGAGTGCTAGCTGTCCTAAGGGCATATAGCCTGGATAGACTATAAAATACAGAAAGGGGGATTGCTTGCTGCATGCTGCTTTTGCTGCCTCCTGCCTTCCACACCATGAGCTACTTCTTCTCAGGATGCCACTCTGCCATGACACCCTGCCTTGGAGCCAGCCAATCAGAAACTGAAACCTCTACAAACCGTGAGCTACAATAAACTTTTCTCCTCTACCTTTCGGCATTAGGTATTCTGTCTCAGAAATGAGAAAAGTAATTAAGACATTTGAAATGATGTTCTCTTCCATAATTCCCACCAGCTTATTTTTAAACCATTCAATCTGAGGCTATTAATTATCTTTGTACCACTGTCCATCCTCTTTAGTTATTATTTGTTTTTAATATTAATACACTTGATATGTCTCCATATTCTCCATTTCTTTCTCATTTGTCCCATTTCCCATTTACTCTCAAAATATCTTCCAATTGCTCACTTCTAAATAAACTATTTTTAAACCTAATGAATGGTATATTCATGAAATTTTTGATCAATGAAGAAAAGCTCTTAAAAGTTTTTCTTTCTTCTTCCTTTACAAAACTTTAATGAGTGAGATTTTTTTAGTATAATCTGACATCAGGTTCTGATTTCATTCTCCAAAGTTCTGGGAACTCTAACAAGTTGTACTTTTATAAACAGAGCCAACACTGGGCTCCACATTTATACTCTTACAATTAGACATACTACATCGCTAACTCCTAAAAGATTTTCATTACAGTCAAGTAATCAGGCTTACATTTTAACCCACAGTCTTCATAGTTTATGAGTTTCTACATTGAATTTTAAGGAAGTACACTGTTGCTTGATGAGATTATGGTGACAGGTATGAAGTACACTCAACTATTGTTTAATACTGCCTAGAAAGCACACAGAACTTCAATGTTACTATAGTAAAAATGACTTCATATGTATGCATCAGTGGTGGTTACGTTGGGTTGACTGAGCCTCGCTGCAGGTCGCAAAATTGTCTGGTCATGTTCTACCAGTGGCTGCCTGAGGCAAGCTCCTGTGGCACTGAACAACAGCAGTACCACTCAGTGAGCCAAGAGCACAGGCCCATCTCAAGCATTTGCTTGCATCATGCCCACTACCATCCCATTGGCCACATTAAGTCACATGATGAAGTCCAAAGTCAAGAAACAGCCAAGGTTGCTCAGGGGGAGGTGGTGATAGATACGTCATAGTACTCATTAAAATAGCAATTCGATTTACCACAGTGTCCTAGAAATACTCATTTCTGGGACAAAAGGGATATCATGTGTTATTATTTGTCAATATTTTGTCTATATATCTAAGCTTAAAAAGAATCCTAAGGGGGCCGGAGAGATGGCTCAGTGGACTAAGCACTTCCCTGGCAAGTGCAAGAGGCTAAGTTCAATCCCCGGTTCTGCAAAAAAAAAAAAAAAGAAGAAGAAGAAGAAGAATCCTGAGGTTTTCTCTCTACTTCTTATTTTCTATCCTCCCTCTTATTTTTCTTCCGAAGTAAAGAAAGATCTCAAATACCAGAGATAATAGAGAATGGTGAGTAGTTCCAGCTCTGAGGTCAGACTCCCTGAGTTTTAACCTTTGGCCAACTATTTCCTAGATTTATAACCTTAAGCAACCTATTTTTTCTGTGTCTTGGTCTCATCTCTAAAGTGAGGTTTATAACACTAACTACCTCAGATAGGTTATAAAGATTAGATGAAATTTAAAGCCCTTACAAACACTGCTGGCAGAAGCAAGCAGTCAAAAGGTAGCTACTTCTTGGAAAGATTATAAGTAGATTTAGCTCAGAATTAAATGTTTCCATTTCCTTTTCATTTTATCCCTGGAACCTCTTGTTTTTTCAAGTGAATATTCACCTTCTTTTTCCTACATGCAAACCTTGATGAGACGATCCAAAAGAAACAAACAAACAAAACCCACTGAGAAAAGAACCTGGGTTCTTTCTTATGCAGCCATAGTTCTTTCCTAAGAAGTACACAGGAGTTCCTTACTATTATGATCTTTTCTCTTAATAGTTGGGAAACTAAGGAAAATATTTTCAGTACACAATAAGAATGATAATGATTTCGATCCTTATGCTAAGCCAAGAACTATAGGCAGCTTACATGTTTTATCTTACTCAGTTCTCCTAAAGATCTAGGAGGTAAATAACATTATTAGCCCTTTTAGGAGTAAAGACAATTGAAGGTTGATTAATCAGTCCAGGAACTCAGACCTCACAAGCCAAGTTTGCATGGAAATAGATCTGAGAGTCTCTTTGAAACAGTAACTTTAGCTCTTCAGCATTATGGCTTCTAATTACATTTTCTGAAAATAAGCACAAAATAAGTAGAGTGTTGTAGTGTTTCACATAACATAAATATAAAGAAAAAAATCACTTTGGCCATCTGAGAATTGAATCTTATCCTTATTTACCAGGGCAGAGCAAGATTAAAATTTTCTTTCGGGTACGAGAACTTCCCCAAAGGGAACCAAATCAAGGAAATCCAATTGCTTTACAACTACATTCCTCTGAGAACTGTGGTTTCCACAGGCAAAATTAGTGGTTTGCAAACCCCTAATGGAGTTCAAATCCCACATTTTGCACGGACTAGAGAGGCCTGGGAATATGAACTAGCCTGTCTGATGTCGCACTGCTAGCAGAAAAATCTGGTGTTAAATCTTAGATCTTATAATTAAAGACCAGGACTCTTTCAATCACAATGGAATTCGTGAGTTTCAAAAGACTGTAAGGGAAGAAAACCATATTCTTCTATTAAATAATTATTGCTGGACACTCTCTAAATTGTCTGAACTGAGGGCTTCTTCTCAATCCTTGCTCGCCCATAGCGCGTTGCTGAGACTGTATTATAACACGTAGGACCATCACGAGTACACAGCAGGTATGCACAGTGCTTCTGGGAGATGCCAGGGAGGATGCAATCCATGCAGAAATTTAGTGGCAGTGTATGTTCTGCAACGCAGTGGTCCAAGTCACATTCCATCTCAAAACAAAAACTCGAATCACAGAAAATAAATGTTCTCATACCCTCTCCATTCATTTTACGATGTTTTTACTGTATTTTAAAAAGGGAGTCTTTTTTTTCCTAGGGCATTTTTCAGATTGATTTGCGAACTGTAATAAGCCTCCATAAAGAAATCTGAAAATATCTTGCTACAAAAATGCAGGATAATAGCCTCCCTTCTGTTTTCTTCCTCAATTGGAGAGTACGTGTGAGATCCAGGTAAAGGCAACTTCATATGAGCTTTGCTTAGGTACGTATAACATTCATCTCAGTTTAAAAAGACTACAAAATCTTGTTACTTTCAGGTTTATACTTTGCATTTTATCTATTTGTAGGTCTGCCAGCTATATTAAGTGATATTATAGTCTGTACAGGAAATAGAAAACTATCCTCTTAAAATAGACTATAACATTGTACTTTTATTAAAAGATGCAAGTGCATTTCCTTCTAGAGGCCACGACTCACAGTAATGACTGTTACCAACGTGCAATTACTTCTGTTACCTTGGAATGTGTTGGCATTCATTTATTTAAAGATAATGTAACACATTTGTATTCATTGAGGTAATCTGTGGATATGATTAAATACGGATGCCCATCTCATACTAAGAACAAAATGAAAAAAGTTGCAATCAGAGCTTTTGCATTACTAAAAATAGCTCGTATCAAATTGAGAAAACTGCATTATGGCTTCTTTCAAACACAATTGCAAGTTATTATAAGGAAACAAAATCACAACTTAGATAACTGTTATGCCAGAGCTTTCATTCTACTCAATAATGAGACACAGAACTCCCCTACCAGGGCAAGTGCTTCCATCCGAGAGCGTCATCGACTGCTCAGTAGTGATTGCTCATTTATCCCCATTACCATAAATGGATGCAGAGAGAGAGCCAGGCAACCGCTAAGACACATTACTGAGGAGATCATAGTTGGACACAATGCCGAGGAATGCCCTGCACTAATACTAAGAGATGAGTACATGTGGTGGAATATTAGAAACAGCCTAGCTGGGCCAGCCATGCTGCCCTGCCCCAGGGCATGCTGAGACAGCTACTGAGACTGGGCATGGTGGTGCGTGCCTGTAATCCCAGCTCTTGGGAGGCTGTAAGCAGGCGGATCACTAAGAGTCCGATCTAGTAGTGAGACCCTGAACACCCTATAGACCCTGCCCTAAAATACAAAAAAAAAAAAAAAGAAAGAAAAAGGAAACAAAACAAAAAGAAAAAAGGAACACAGCCTAAAGATTCACTTCATGTCAGAACTTTCTTCTTTTAAATGTTCTAATTTACAGAGATGCACACTAAATTAGGTAATCAATCATTAATTTTTAGAGATTCCTATCTATAAGCCAAAGAGAAGTGGGCATTAAAGTGTACACAAATGCAAAAAAAAGTATTTTTAATGTAGTTGCAACATTTTTATGCTTTACCAAAAAACTATTTTGAGAATATAATAAGAAATAAATCATCATGAATCAAAAAGAAGAATTTTCTGACAAGTGCTTCTAATTAATGGTCCTCCTAGAACTTCAGAACAAGCCTATTTTTATGCTGTGCCACCCACAATGCTGGTTTTTCTCACCAATTTTGGTCTTTATCATGAGCACTTTAGGGATTTTTGTTCCAAAGTTAAAACCAGCTCTTCTAGGCAGGGTTTCCTATAGTGGAAATGATGAAGTAGCATCAGTAGATCAAATAAGTCATTTCAGATAAACTATGAAGTTGCTGGGGACATCAAAACTTGCAATTCATCTGCATTAAATATTTTTAAAAGTACAGTATTCCAAGTGTGGTGCACTTTCTGCCATGTTACTGTTACTCTAGGATAATAATGAAAGGACAAAATTTATACACTAACGCGAATTCATTTAACTTTTATCACCTGGGGACTTGGCAGATCTAAAATACACAAAACGTTTTCTAACCTACAGCTCACTTTGTTCAGTAAGAGTATGTCATGATAAGCGTAACTGATATCTAATCCTCATCAGTATTTTCATTAGAGAGCTACCATTCTTTCATGAGAAGTACAGAAGTGCCTAAAAATCAGGGCTTCTATATGATCACTCATTTTCTTCTTCCATTTTTTAATTTTTATTTTCTTTGATTCAGGGGATCCACAGTGAAGGCCCAGCCTTCAGCCTGTGTGCAGGTCAGGGTATGGCGGGGAGGGCAGAGGACAAGCAGCCTCCCGTGCTGGGCCAGCAGTGGCATCTCTGTGAGGGAAGCCTGAATTGGCAGCTTGCACTTCCACTCCACCTTCCTTCTAGCTGGAGATGTGAAAACCGCACTTCCCACATTCTCCTAACCATGTTCGTGGTGTAAATCAGGATGTGTGAGTCGGAAGATGACAGCGACACCGGAACCCTCTGCCTCCCTCTTCATCTCTTGTTGGCCAGGAAACAAGATTCTGGAAATAGATTTCTCTGTCCAGGTCTTCCAAACCCTCTCTGCATCCTGGCGGGGTAGAGGAAGTAAAGACACCGACTGCGGATTCCAACTTCCTGTTCTGGGACCACAGCTACAGGATGAATTTTGACTTCATAGAACTAGTGGAGGTCGAGGAAGCAGCAGCTTCACTGTGCCAAGCAGGAGTCATTTCAGAAATGGACTGTCCACTTTTACTCGGCATCTGATCTCCTGCATTAACTCCTATGGTCCTTCAAGTGGCACTTCATCGCTTTACTGAGTCCTTACTGATATACACTGCCTGTCCTTTCAAGCAAAGAGTAAGATTATTTCAGAGAAGACTTGACTAGCTGCAAATGTATTCTCTCCAAATTAAAAACATTCTTCACACTTATATCTACCTATTATTTATAAAACATAAATATATTCACATTTACTAATCACTACATATATTAACACATAAAATCTATTTATCACTATATATATATATATATATATATATAAATTATATATACCCCACCCCCGGTTATGCATATATTATATTATATGTATATATTATATATTATATTATATATATATTCCATCCCTGAGTTGCATATATTATATATTATATATTATATATTATATATTATATACTATATATTATATATATGTACCCCACCCCCGGTTGTGCTGAGAGGGAAACTGGGTGTGACAGCACATGCCTATAATCCCAGCTCTTGGGAAGCTATAAGCAGGCAGATTACTAGGAGTCCGATGTAGTAGTGAGACCCTAAATGCCCTTTAGACCCTTCCCCAAAATACGAAAACAATTAATTAATTAATTAATTAAATATAGACATAGATATATATCTTCTACAAATATGTTAGTAGGAGATTATGCAGGGAAAGCTTTTCTTGATCTTTTCAGGAAACAAAAGAAATAGCAAAAAAATTTACACAGTAAAATGCAAGACATTGCAAATACTTAGTAAAAACAAAAAATTCAAAGCTATTAAAAATTCAAAGGTACAGCACTACCTTAGCGTGTTCCCATTTTTCTCTAAAAGTTACAAGCATTGTTATCTAATTTAATACACTTTGATTTTTGAGCCATCATGGAAGACAAAGACTCAATATTTGCATTCATCCAAGTATATACAACATAGGATAGATATACAGCTACTTTCTCTTAGTTCAATGAGAAGAGATTTGTACTAATAGTGTTTGGACAGGATATCATGTCTGCTTCTTGTCTATGAATAACCACTACGAAGACAACAATATGCAATGTATTAATTAATGAAACTGTCTTACTAAATGGTTTTTTAAAAAATTAAATAAATAAATAACACTGAAATAAAAAAGTCAAAGCAAATGACTTGCCCACAGGCACAGGGTCAGCCAGAGCAGGCCACCCCTGTCCCCCGTCTCAGGCCAAGTTTTGCATGAAGCTGCAAAGACTCGAAGCCCTCCAGCATCCCAGGCCAGGCCTTGGTCGCAGCGATGTCACGTCTTGGAGCAGTGATCCAACAGCTAGCATGAATATCCAGACTTTCCACAGACCTCAACCAGAACATAAAAAGTATTAAAGATTTTTCAGGAATTAGAACAGTGCCTTCTGGCTTTTATTACATGAGGGTCCTTCTTGACCTTTGCCTGTTTCTTCCTTTTCTTTGTGTCCTTCGTGTCTCAGTTCTCGTGTGTTCTTTGTTCCTTCCTGGGGATAGCAAGTAGCATTTTTTCCCTTTTTCCTCTTACTTCACTTCAATTCATTAATGAGACATTGCATAAGACTAAAATTGATATTTCTTATTGTACTTATTGAAGTTTTTGTCTCAAAAAGCTGAAGATTGAAAAGTTTTATAATTTTCTCTAAAAACATTGATTTCTTTTCTGTACCTTAGTTAACTCCTGATAAAGAAAAATCTCCCCACCATTTCTCAAGGCTGCTGCCTGCAAATGAAATGTGAATCTCATGGCGTAACCTTCCTTTCCTTGGGAATCCTTCCTAACTTTGAAGGACGTTTTCTGAAAAGTACAACTTTTATACAGAATATGAAAATTATGTTTAGTGTAGGCAACAAAATCTCTTGACTCTTTTCCTTTGTATATTTTGGCAATGTGTATTTTAAAGAAGAAAATGCTAGACTATTAAAGTGTAAATTTACAAGTAAATGTCAATGTAAATAAAATTCAATATGCTATAGGGATAATTGGCACACTTACATAAGTATAAAATATAAAAAATTTAGGGTTACATTTGTGTTATTTCAATGGATGTTTCCCCTCATATAAGGAAAGATGTGCTCATGAATAATTTGCATCCACATTATATTACCATGGCTTTGTTTGCAACTCAGCCAGTTTAATAAAAACTAGACAATAGAAAACAAAACCAGAAAAATGTTTTATAGGTAGAACAGTGGCTGTTCTAAAAAGTCTTATCTCTTCTCGGGCCCATCTATGGCTTCAGCTCACCTTTTATTGCTCTATAATTACTTTG
The DNA here is from genome assembly GCA_002564305.1 of Octomys mimax. NCBI lineage: Eukaryota > Metazoa > Chordata > Mammalia > Rodentia > Octodontidae > Octomys > Octomys mimax. Next base: position 16,852 of record NDGM011122929.1, read on the forward strand.
ATCCACTGAGTTTTATGAAATTAAACATTTTTAAACAAGCATGTCATATTCCTTTCAGTTTAACTTCAGCTTACACTGGTAGAATTCGGTCTCCTCTTTTGTCGGATAGCATTTGTTATGGAACCTGCTCAGAGCCAGCCAAGCAAAGTTAATTCCCAGCCAGCATTGCTGCAGCAGAACCTTATCAGTGAGAGAGCCCTGACTAGGAGTCTGGATGCCCTGGTCCAGTTTCTGTTCTGAATGACCTTGAGCAAGCAGTCAGTTCTCAAGTTCTGTATTTCCTCACCCGGAAAACAAAGACCTTGGCTTCAAGTATACAGCATCGCTTCCAGCAACATTCTATTATTCTGGGGCACATTTTGCAAATGTCAGATATAATCTACTAGCTGCAGTCACATAATGGATGAAGGGGAAAGTAGCTTTTGTAACAAGTACAAGCGTTGCCCAAAAGAGTGAACATTTACAGAAGAAAGCACCCACTGTAACTGATGCCACAAGAGATAAAAAGTCCCTAGCTTTGAGGAGGGCAAATCAGGTTAAGATTTGGAAGCATTAGGTGCACAAAGCAAGGACCTAAGAGGCAGATTCATAAGCACAGCTTACAAGAGGCGAATGGCACCAAATCTGTGGAAGTTGGAAGGAGCTTGCCAGCAAGGGCTTCCTGGGGGTGATGGCTCCAAGAGTGTCGGCGGAAGTAAAGCTATGTGTTATGGAAGGGAGCTAAGGGCCGGGGGCTGAGGTAGAGGTGAGAAGGCGCAGAGGAGAGTGGAAGAGCGACAGTCAGAGTCAATTGCACCCAGTGTCCTCCCTGCCAAAAAGATACCTTTCCTATATGTGAGGAAACTAGAACTTGTGCTGGTCCATTGACACCAAAACCACCTTGGCCAGAGGGATGAGCTCTCTGCAACATCCTAGCTCTTCTCAGATTCCGAGGACCACTTCAGTCCCATGCTTCTACCTGTGATCTGTGTCTGGGGAGTTAGACTTTGTGGTCCAGTGGCTACCAAGTGCTTCTCCGGAGCTCGGCAGGCAGTGGCAAACAGACCACATATTCTCTGCCTCAAGTACTGCTTACCTAGTTCTCATGTGACTTCCCCTAATATCATCATGAAGACAAGAGATCCAAATGCTTACTCATCGCAAAAAGTCACTCTTGGCTGGAGAAATAGCTCAGTAGTCTAAGTGCCTTCCTAGCAAGCAGAAGGACCCGGGTTCAATCCCCAGTACCACACACCACGCCAGCCCCAGGCGCCAAGCCAGCCACTGAAACTGGGCATGGTGATGCATACCTATAATCCCAGCCCTGGGGAGGCTGAAACAGGAGGATCACTAAGAATCCAAGCTGTGTAGCAAGATCCTATACCAAATAAATAAATAAAAGATTCTTTTTAAAGGTCACTCTTTTTTTTTTTTTTTTTTAAACATTTATT
>NDGM011122938.1:0-15106 GCA_002564305.1 Octomys mimax
CCCCGAGACAGAGGCCATGTGCTGCACAGTTCTGTTTATCTGCCAGGCGAGGAAGGTGAACAAACTCCCAGGTTATCGGTTACTACAGCTTGGAGGCTAACAGTGTAGCCTGAGTGCTAATGGGCCTGTCGTCACTTTCTGAAGTATTGGAAAAGTGCAGTGATTAGCATTGATTGCAAAACTTTGTAAATACATTAAAAACCAGTGCACTGTTCACTATAAAATAATGAAGGTCTAAGAATCATCTCAGTAAGAAATAGGTCAATAATATAAAAAATATCTGTAGCAGTTGCCAAATGCATTGGTTTTCACCCTTTTTGCAGGAGTAGGAGGCAGACTAGTTTCATCTGATGCAGGAGCTCAGATGTGGTTTGTGTCAGGACAAAGGAGAGATAGCTGACACAGGGTATTACATTAAGAAACTGCTTTCCCACATTACTGATGCTGCACAGCTGATGACTATGGTGAGCTGGGGAGAGGACCTTCCAAGTTCAAGTACTCAGCTATCCCTGTGCGTCAGCGCTTTGCTGCCCTCATCTTTCCTGTGCTTTTGTTCCTGGGCACCAGCCACTGCGCTGAGTGGACCCCTGCCCGCCTCGCTTGTTCACCTGACAGTCTCACTGATCACATGGTGATATCAGGCCTTGGTCTGAGGCAGAGACAGCATAGGGACACTTCTGCCTGGAGAGTCATCTCGGGAAATTGGACCTCAGAACTAGATGCTCACAAAATGTGCTGATGCAGGGGTGGTGGCTCACATCTGTTACCCCAGCACTCTGGAAGGCTGAGGCAGGAGGATCTCAAGTTGAACCCTAGCCTGGGCAATTTAGTGACTTAGCAGACTTGAGACTTTGTCTCAAAACAAAGAAAAGGCTGAGGATGTAACTCAGCGTGAAGGCCCTGGATTCAATCTCCAGTATTGCACACAAAAAACTGGGAGGTTATGAAGTATATATATATATGAGGAAATAGGATGTAATAGAAAAACCCAACTCAGACAAAGGTTTAGGTAGGTATTATTTCTTGAATTAGCTACAGGCTTCTTTGGCAGGACATGTGTTCTACTGTCTAGAGGATAAGTGAGAGTCAGCAGGTTGGGGTGTGGGGGGCAGGAGAACAAGGCCAGAGTGGTATGAAACCAGAGTGGATGGAAAACCTGTAGCGAAGTGGGTGGCCGTGACATCCTGTCCACAATGAAGATTTTGGTTCCACGCATTGGGCACTCTGGGACCAGTGTACACAGTGGGGCTCCTCCCTGTGCCAAGGCATGTTCAGGCTCCTGGTCACCCAAGGAGGCAGTGAGCAAGGCTGGCCCTTGTGGCTGCAGGTGCCCCAGGCAGGCCGGAAGGGAGCAGGTAGGGGAATCCCTGTGAGCTTGGCCTCATGGTGAGGGATCCGAGAGGACTGGAGGCTGCTTGGGAAGCTGCTCAGTGTGGCAGGAAGGGCTGTGGACTGGTCTGCTGCAGTGGGAGGTGTGGACTGCATCATGAGAGCCTCCCTCCAGGGAGCCTACTTTCCCTGGAGGTGTGCCTTCCTGGAACGTCGTGCTGTGCCCCTGTGCCCGCCCCAGCCTCTGCTCTTGCTGGGGTCAAGCTTCTGAGGGAGCTCACGTGTTTTCATCATCGTCTTGTTAGCACATCTGCAGTACTTGACAACTACGTTCCTTGTGATGGTGACCGAACACATCTTAGTTCTTTTTATGTCCCCTTCCTATTTACAAAAAACACATTTTCCAGTTTTCTATTGTTGTATCATTTCTTTTGCTCTTTATATTTTGAGTTTCTCATTTGAGAAAAACCATACAACCCTTCTTACAGCCTGGAGGTCGTTCTTGTCCCCCACAGGCTCCTTATCCTCTGCGCTACACAAGCGCCCTTGTATGTCTCGCTGCCATCACCCTCCAGCTCGAGCTCTGTCCTTGAGGTGGGGCCGTGTCTGTTCTCCATCTCAGGTCGGGGCGCACATGCCTGGCACGGATGGATGCGCAGAAGTCACGCCGTTGCCTCTGCCGTGTGTTTGGAGCAGCACCATAGTGGTGATACCATGCTCTGCTGCCACGGCTGGAGACAAACAGGAGTGTGGTGCGGTGGCTTATCATCGGCTGAGGGAGAGCTGGGCTGGGGAGAAATGTCTTAAGGCATTTTCCAGAAGAATTCTTCAACAGAGACTCAAAGTCCTGTCTGTGACATCTGCTGGTGACACCCAGATCGCCTCTTCCGTTCTCCTCATAACCTGGCCGGGGGCATTTTAGGAACCGGGTTGCTTCCTTGCTGATATTTTATTTTTAGCAAGAAGCTATTCTAAGATTTCCTTTTTCTTTATTTTCCCCAACTGTCAGTTGGGTAGCAACAACTCTTGGAAAAGTGAACTAGTTGGCCTTTTTTGGGCATGAGCTGGACAACCTTTTCAAGTATGCATCTTCCATTACTTCCTTCTTTGATAGTGAGCAGGGGAGACTTTGTCTGTGACTGCATGCTCCTCAGGTCAGCCCAGCAGTTCTGTCTGTTTTGAATTCATGTTTTGGGCATGGAACCTGGAGCCCGAGAGCCTCAGCAACCCGGCCGCAGGAGTTAGGCCTTGCCTGAACCTCGATGTGGGGGTCCTGTGTCCCCTCTCAAGTGCTCCCCACATCTGCTTCTTAGCCCTTGACCAGCTGTGCCAAGGCTTATGCCACACCACGCTGTCCTCCAGGGCAGTAAAAGGCCACCATGTGTCCCTAGCCCCTCAGAATCATGTTTGTAGGGCTGTGGAAGTACTGAGATGTGCATGCTTTTACTTTTTACTCATTTTTTGTGGTCCCTTGTGTTTGTGAAGAATATGTCATGCTCTTCATTTCTGACTTGTAAATTTGCATCTTTATCTCATTCCTATGCGCCTCATGTGTTAGCTTGTGCTGCTTGGAGGGAGGAAGCTGCTCCCTAGTGGATCAGAGAAGTAGGGCAGCCTCTGACGGGTAAATAAATGTGCACTAGGAGGTCCTGTTCCAATGGGGCAAGGGGCAAGGAGCAAGGAGTACACTTGCGCTTTGAGCACAGCCTGCTGAGGCCCATAATTGCAGTTGTCACTCGCTGGGCTTGGGTCCAGGAGCCGTGGAAAGGATGCTGCCGTGTGAGGAGTGTGGGGAGGTGGGATGGGCACATGTGGATCCTCAGCGGCTTCGAGTCCTGTGATCTGTGAAGCCCGGCTTGGGGAGCAGATACCTTGCCATGGGGGTGTAAAGCAAGGCTGGTAACTGTGTAACTGGGTGCATTTCTACAGCTTGAACATCTAGTTGAGCCAGGTGTGATGATTATGTGGTATTGCTGGTAATCTCAGCAGCCAGGTCTGATGATGTTGTGGTACTGCTGATAATCCCAGCACTTGGGAGGATTCCCATGAGTTTTGGGCCAGCCTGGACTACATAGTGGTGGAAGGGAGAGAGAGATTTGACATTTGACTTGACATGGTTTTTGATGGAAGGCTGGGAAATAGTAAAGGGCTCAAGTTAGGAACATGTTGCCTGGCACTTCTGTTTAGGAATGTCACAGTGGCTGACAGCAATCAGCAGAGTAGCTCTCAGACTCCTTCTTCTTGAACCTGTCCCTAGTGCCGGGCCTAAGTGCATTTTAAAGGTGCCTTGTGGTATTGATTGCACCAGAAGGGTACAGAAGGGTTACAGTTCCCAAGAGGTTTTCTGGTCGACAGTAAAGATGGGGGAGGCATCCACATCTTAAACTCAGATTTGTGTTATTCTTCCTCTGACATTGTCTGGTGCCACCCCAGAAGTAAGATCTGTGCAAGATGCATGCTCCTGAGCCCTGAACGCTGCTGTCGGCTTGTCCCACCCTAGGGAGTCACTTAGTCGCAGCAGCACACAACTGTGCACCTGTTCCTTCTTCCCAGGGCCTCCTTGGGTTTATCCACTGAGATCCCTGACCTGTTCCCCAGTGGAGCACCCTGCTATCATGCGCTCTTTCCCCGCTCTCTTCTCTTCCTTCCTGGCAACTTTCCATGAATTTGAAGGGATTTGAGGAAACAGTTGCATAGAGGAAAACCATCCCTGACAGAAGGAAGTACTTCTGCTTCTCATTCCCATGACGCCGCTGTTCTTCAGAATTTCTTCCCTGTGCAGAAGGGGCGTGGGCTCTGTGCTGCCTTCTATGTGCCAGCGACAGAAGGTGCAGAGGCAGGAGCACATGGGTTCTGCTCTTGCTGTGGTGACAGACACCTAGATAGATCATGCTGGCTCCAGGCACAGTGCTGCACCAGAAGTTCAGTTAGGTAAGGTGAGGGTTGCGATGTCCTACAGGCCGGAGAGGACCTGTGCCCTACCCAGCCTGGTGGCTCTGGTGCCACGGCGCTCATGACCCACAGCTATGCATGCCCCCTCTAGCCAAGGAGGACTGGCTGCACTGTTCTCTTGGCCTCCTGTGTGTGATACCCCCCACTGAGCCACTGCTGTGCTTGAAAGAAAACAAAAATCCAGCACAAACACGTGAGAGGTGGGTCACATTTTGAACCTGGCTTCTGTTGTGTCCAGGGAACAGAGTTGGCAACTTCTGTGCCTGTGTCCTTTCCTGTACTCTGGATCCTGGCCCTCCCTCCTAGAACTTTGGGTGTGATGAGCAAAATCTATGTTTAATAATCACATACCTGGAGACATAGTGGGAAACTCTTTGGAACAAAGGACAAGATATGCCTGGGGAACTCTTATTTTTGAGGCAGGACCTCACTGTGTAGTCTAAGTTGTCCTTGAACTCACTTTGTTGCCTGGATTGACCTCGAATGTGCAGAAATCCTCCTGCCTCAGCCTCCGGAGTGCTGGGATTACAGACATGCACCACCACACCTGACTCAAGGAGAGTTCTTTTAAGGTGGGGATTAAAGAAGGCCTCACAAAGGAGGCAGTGTTTACTGAGCAGGCACAGCAGGGTGAAGTGGATGTATTAAAGGAGAGGTTAGAGAGAAGAGCCACAATGTGTGTAGGAGAGAGGCGGCCTTGTGTAGAACGTGTAGGTCAGGGCTGTATCGCACCACAGGCCAGCCTGTCAGCTTCACCCAGAGCCCACAGGGATGCCTTTTCTCCTCCCTGTCTGTAGTGCCTTGCACTGCACACTGTGCAGGTGTCAGTGATCACCAGCCACCTGTCCCCATGGGAGACTCGTCCACCTTGCTTGTATTTCCTGAGTCACTTGCTTTATGTGACCTCATGCATTGTGTTCTGGACTTATTAAAAAAAAAAAAAAAACAGGACTCCTTTTGATATTGAACCTGAAGTTCTCCAACCATGCTTTCCTTTTCTGCAGATAGAGCGAAGCCATTTGTATGCCTCAAAGTTGCCTGCCTTTTTCCACCTTCTTTTTTAGCTGCTGCCGGTCTCAGACTGTTCTCCAGCACCTTATCCTTGTTTGCACCGTTTATTCTTCCTTTAGCCCTTTGATTGACTCCCAAATCAAAGTCCTTTTTGCCATTGTTGTAGAATCCTATTTCCCATAGAAGGAAAATTTAGGTCTCATGTTATATGGGTCATGTGAAATCACCCTCAGGTTTATTGCAGTTTCTTTTCTATTTGCTTCTCCCAATTTTGAGTGTCACTTTATTTTTGATTTGCTTTTTAAATTTGTGTTTATATAGACTTTGTCCCTCCAGATATCATAGAACTACCACAGTCACTTTCCTGTCAAGTTTTTCTCTAACAGAATTATGTTCTCTGTTTCTTGTGTTTCCCCTAGCTTTTTCCAGGATGGACTGAAAGCAGTAGAGAGCCTAAAACCTTCCATTGAGACGCTGTCCACAGACCTCCACACAGTGAGTTGCTTGCCTCCAGAGGTTTCGAGCCATGTTTATGTGACCTGCATTTTCCTTAAGTTTGAAGGCTGATTGGCCCAGAAAAGAAGAGCCCCACTGTGCCTAGCAGAGGAGGGAGGGGTGACCACAAGGGAGGCAGTCCCCAGAGACACAGGAGTGGAGGTGCCCTCGAGCACCAGCCACCTTCCAGTGCCCCAGGCTGACTCTTCCCTGCTTTTTGTGCTTTGTGAAGATCAAGCAGGCCCAGGATGAAGAAAGAAGGCAACTCATACAGCTTCGAGACATTTTGAAGTCAGCACTGCAGGTTGAGCAGAAAGAGGTGAGGGGATTTAATTTAGAGCACCATTTGAGCTGGGCGTGGTGGCACATGTCTGTACATCTCAGCTTCTGAGGACTCTGAGACAGGAGGCTTGCAAGTTCAAGCCCAGCTTGAGCAATGTAGTGACTTAACATGAACATGTCTCATAATAAAATATTCTTAACACGAATATGTCTCATAACAAGAACATGTCTCCGGGTGAAATCCCTGGGTTTAATCCCCAGGACCCTGTACTTTGGAGGTTTGGCCTGAGGCCTGCGTCCCTGTCTCCTAGGGTTCTCTGCACCTGGACCCTGCCACATGAGTGTTTTCAGTGTCTCTCATGTGGTCCACTGCCATGTGTGCCATTTACTTTGTCTCCTGGCCTCTGATTCACCTTCCCCTTGGGGAGAGGGGGCACAGAATAGGTGACCTTTGCAGTTTCTCCCTGTCTGCCACTGTATGTACAAGATCTGAGGTGTCAGCCTTTGTCACAGCTGTATCCCTTGAGCAGAAGTCTGTGGTTTTTCCATGTGGTGACATCTTTGTACATTCATGCACCAGCAGTTTGGAGGGGGAAATTGTGAAAAAAACCGCTAAAAGATGCATTTTAAAGGTAATTTTATGGTGTGTTCACTACAATGTGGATATATAATGTGGAGATTTCCTTCCCTTGAAACAGTCTTGGGTCGCCCTAGGCTGGCCCCGAACTCATAGGCTCTGTGCCACCAGGATGCAACAGAACGTTAACGTAAATGCATTTCCTTGTAAAAGAGAATGTGTCTGAATGTTACCACCTAGATTTTAGATGAACAGCTGTAGAGCTACTTAGCAGAATATAATGTTGGCAGTTTGTTGTAAGTTCTTATACTGTAACTGAATATTACTGTTTTTCTCCCAAATGCATTTACCTTTTGTGACCGAAGTCTAGGAGAGTAAGTAGTTTTTTTTTTTTAATAAATTGGAGAATTTTGCATGTTTTGTTTATGAACTTCAAACTATGAATTTTTTTTCTTTGTTTGTCTTAATGGCTAGTAGCACTTTAGATTTCAGTCCTTCTTTCATGGTAGTAGATTTCACTAAAGGCTACAGAGCTTACATGTATCAAGGGGAATTTCCAGGGTTTATACTTGGATTGCCCTTCATCATCCTTCCCTTCAGCAGGGCTGAATTCTGAGTGTTCTTTTAGCCCCTTGAAAGCTGTCTTTCTGGCCTCCCCAGTTCCCACTCCAGGTCCAGCCAGGACCCCTTCTCCCTAGATGCGCCACCACAGGGGTGATTAGGTTGATTAGATTGAAGCCTAGGCCAGGTGAGCATCACCTGAAGCTTAACCAGAAAGTGGTTAAGCTTTTATTCAGGTGGAGAAGACTTTTGCTGGGTCACCTAGAGGTCACCTTGAGGATGCCGAAGATGATAGCAGGTTCAATTTATATTAAAGTTTCTCTTTTCTGTGAATTTTAAATTTTAAGCAGGAGCTTCAGATTTGTCTGATTATTTTGATGGATTCAAAACTGGCTGGGTGTGATGGTGTACAGCTGTGATCTCAGCGCTTGGGAAGCCAAGACAGGAAGGTCACTGAGAGTTCAGGACTAGCATGTGCTGCATAGCAAGACCCTGTCTCAAAACAAAAAAAAAAAAAGATGTTTGTCTTAAAGAAAAGGGTAAGATAGAATCCCCCCTTTCTTCCCATGTGGCTGGAGCCTGGTTCTGCGGGGGGAGGCCAGTGCCTTTCACTCTGCTGAGACCTGCAGATAGGAGCTACCCTAGTTGGTGACACAGATGTACAGCAGGGTCTTCACATGACTGCCTCTGAGTTTACACAGGGAGTTTCTTCTCCTCAACTTAGTTGACCAATTTTTGGTTGTGCAGTTTTGTCTTTTGATGGGTTTGTAAGTCATACAGGTGAGCAGTCTCTCTGTTTCCCTCCATGGAGTTATTCCCAACAGTGTTTAAAGCTGGCTTTGCTCCACATCTCTGGGGTTGAGGTGCAGCCCTTGTGGGAAAAAGGGGGTTCAGGGACATCCTCATCCTGCAGATGCATGCGCAGCCTTCCTGGTCACCCCAGGCCTGAGGCTGTAGCGAATGGGCTGGCCCTCTGCGTCATTCATTGGTTTGTTAGTGAGTATGTCGTGGGTGGCTCAGGTAAGGATTTTTTGTTTCTTCAGGTGGTTGCACAGATAGTTTAGGAAGCCAGTGCCAGACACTCACGTTCATAGATTTGAAGACAGAACACAGTGACAGTGATCTCCCGATGGTGTATAGGCTCCGTATGGTCTCTACCAGAATCATAGTTGGCTTTTGCAGAAATTGACAAGCTAATTTTAAAATTCTTAGGGAAATACAAAGATCTAAGAATTAGCCAAAACCAACTTATAAAAGAACAAAGTTGGAAGATATTTCCTGATTTGAAAGCTTAGCCACAAAGCTGTAACAAGACATTGTGATACTGGCATATAGTGAGACAGCTTGATCAATGAAATAGGGTTGAGAATCTAGAAAGAAGCCCCACATTTGTGGTCACTGGGGTTTTGAACAAGGACACCAGAGCAGCATGGGAGAGAATCATCTTTGCAGCAGTGGTGCGGAGAAAACCGGACAGCCATGAGCAAAGGAATAAATTCAAATCCTGTTTCATGCCAGAACTCAAAGTGGATCAGAGACCTCAGTACAACAGCTACCATTGTAAAACTCTTACAGTTATAGGTATAGAGCACTATGACTTTGGATTCAGCATTGATTTCTTACACGCTACCCCAAAGTACAAAGGAACAGTAGATAAATTGAACTTTATCAAAATAAAAACTTTCTGTGCTTTCAAAAGTTCTTTTGAAATTGTTCAGTGTCCAGAAGGTCCCGGCTGCTTGTGCCTGGAGCGTGTGCTCTGCCTCATGGCCGCAGTGTTTGTCCCCCTTCCTGGGTGACACCAGCTCCTCTCTACCCTCTCCCCATCTCAGCCATGCTGCCTCCTTGCCCCAGATGCTTCCCTCTTGCTCTGCCAGTTCTTGTCCTCCCCTTAAGGCTCACTTCTTCCAAACTCTCCCCATGGTTTTCTCCTTTTGACTCCTCAAATCTCACTTCAGGTCACTTTGCTGTCCTTACCTTTGTTGTCTGCATGTGTGTGGAGGTTCCCTGAGGTGGGCACTGCTTACTGGCATCAAGGAGCACGACCCTATCTGAGGATGCCCCCAGAGAGGCAGCAGGGGTGTGAGCTCTGTCATCCTCTACTCCCTGAGCAGAGCACTGAATTTCATGATCCTCTTCCCATTACAGACAGGACAGACTCCAAAAGAGGATGAATTCAGGATTCATAGAAACAGGCGCAACTTAGCCCTTGCCTGGCTGACTTGGGCTTGTCTTACCTGCTCTGCTCTATTCCTGTGGGCTGCCCCAATTTCCAGTGCTGGCCCCAGCAGCACTGTCTCCTCTTGGCATGGGCTATGTGATATCATTTGTTCCACATCTGTTGGAGGTCAGAGCACTTGTGGGTGGTGGCCTTGTGGCACTTGCAGGCGAATGTCCATATGTGCGTATGGATTTGAGTTTATGTGGATTCCCAGCTGGCTGCCAGGGTGGACTTCCTGTGATGCCAGCTCCTAGATCAGAATAGGGAGCAGTCTTGTTTCCTGTGTGCCCCCCACCCCCTCATGCCTTGAGACAGAGAGGGAGGGAGAGAGGGAATAGTTGTCCTGAACCAGCAGGCACCAAGTGTCCACACATGTGATCCACTCTTGTGTTTGCCATCTTACTAGGTATTGTTTCCTGTTGTCTGGGACAGAAACCAAGGCAGAGGACTTGTGTAACATGTCTGTGTGAATCAAAAAACGGTTTTGCAGTCTTACCTGAAAGCCCTTGCCCTTTCCAATCATCACATTCCCTTCCTTTATGGTGCTGCTCAGCCTTCTCACGAGATGCAGCTGTCATCCGGGACATAAAGCTTATAGGAGAGCAAAGCTTTTGAATGTCCAGGGGCTTATTCTGTCTATTTATTAGAAACACTGATTTTTGAGAGTTCCTTCTCTGGCCTGGTGATAGATGACTTTTGTGTCCCTTTCTTGGTGTGGTGAGAAGGAGAGAATTGAAAAACAACTTCAGGCTTACCTGTTCTTTGAATACTGCTTTTTAAAAAATCAGCCCTGGAGAATGTGTTATAAAGCAAGTTCTTGGCCATTTGCAGGACTCACAGCTTCGCCAGAGTACAGTTTATAGCTTACATCAGCCTCAGGGAAACAAGGAACATGGCACAGAGCGGAATGGCAACCTCTACAAGAAAAGCGATGGGTAGGTAGCCGTGCTGGATGCTGGGGGGACATGTATGTTCTTGACCTCCTGCATCTAAAATGTCTATGCATTTGCTTTTTCCCATTTATCTATAAGGATCCGAAAAGTGTGGCAGAAAAGGAAATGTTCAGTGAAAAATGGTTTTCTGACCATATCCCATGGTACTGTAAGTATCCTTTCTTTTCTTTCTTTTTTTTGTTTTGTTTTGTTTTTTGGTGGAGCCGGGAATTGAACTCAGGCCCTTGCACTTGCCAGGCAAGCGCTTATTCTACTGAGCCATCTCCCCAGCCCCAAGTATTCTCTCTTGATCCATGGTCCTCTGACCTAGGGATGGACCTTGTTTCTTAGCCAGACACATAGAGGTCCTTCGATTTTCCAGAATGCAGTCCCCACACTGCTGTTCTCCCACCTCCTTCTGGGGTATTATGGCTTGTGTCTCGATGACCCCCCACAGCCCCGTGAGATCATGTAGCTTTTTCAGAGTTGGCTAGATCATGAGTTTGTGGCACTGGGATGGACTCATGGTGCAATGCTAGGCTCGTGGGTGCTAGGAGTAAGGGTGTAAGTGAGCCCCACCTCAAGCAGCTGGATAAGATACAAGGACAGAAAGAGCGGGGGTCAGCCCTGGTTGCTCTGCTGCCTTCTGCCCACCATGAACTATTTTTCCTCTGTGATGCCACTCTGCCTTGGAGCCACCAACTATGTACTGAAACATCTACAAACTATGAACTTAATAACGCTTCTCTCCTTTAACTTTGGGGGTCGGGTATTTTGTCTTAACAATGAGAAAAGTGGCTCAGACTTGGGGCTTGCAGTCTCCACTTTCCAACACTGCTCTTTCCTTACACATAGATGCATGGGGGAGGGGTAGTGTGTGTGCTATAGACAGCAGGACACTAGTTTTGATTAACTGTATCTCATCTTTAGAAATTAATGACATGAGACCAGGAGATGGCTGGTTTCCTTACTGGTCTAAACACCCTGGACTCTGTGGTTGTTTTTCAGTTGTCCAGTTATTTTAATTCAAGTTTATCACCTTGATGCACAAAATGAAGACCCAGTTCATTTCATGCTCTTACAGCTCTCTAGTCACTAATGAAACCAGCTTTCTGAGAACAGGCCCAGCGATCCTTTGCTGGCTCTCTTTAAGTCTTTGCTGTCTGAGCTTCCTGTCAGGAGGCAGGAAGGCTCCTTTGTTAGTGTGGATGGGTTGCCCCAGTTTCTGCTGTTGGCAGCACATTCGTGATCAGCTTCAGCAGGATGCTGGCAACTCACCTGTCATGCACTCTGTGTGTCTCATGAGTGCTCTGTGTGCTGAGGGCACCCTCTCTAGGCACACTGCCTTGTCTGCCATTTGCAGCCCCTTTCTGCTCCATCTGGGGACGGTGGTGGACCCTGTCCTGGCCAGCACCTCATACATTGCAGGGACACTGTAGCTGCTTTCCAGCCTTCTACGCAGGTGCTGAGTGTTTCCTCTCCCTGTGTCATGCTACAAGCTCTGGAAGTCAGAATCCCAAGCACCCTAGTGGCCTGGAATGTGCAGGGTTTGTCCAGACTGGAAAGGAAATCCCTGCTAGTTATAGCTGATCGAGCTTCTTGGCATGGGAGAATTGATCCTTGGATGAAATATAGCAGTATTGCATGCCATCAAGACTGGGGGCTGCGCTGAGGTAGAACTGTACTGGCTCTCAAAATAAAAATTTAAAGTCTAACTGGTTTAAAAAAAAATTAAGTAAATTGGCAGGATTAAGCTGGGAGAATCATTAATATTCCTTTCCTTCAAAACAAGCACTAAGCTGGGCATGATGGCACATACCTGTCATCCCAGCACTGGGCAGGCTAAGGCAGGAGGATTGTCCTGAGTTTGAGGCCAGCCTGGGCTCCATAGTGAGTTCAGCATCAGCCTGGATTACACAGTGAGACCCTGTCTAGGAAAACAAAAATAAAAACAAGACAGAGACTAAGGCTTGGCTCTTTCCTCCTCCCTGGCTTTTCTACTGAACCAGGGCTTCTTAAATTACATTAGGTCTTTGCAGAGAACTGCTATCCTTGTGAATCAGATGAAATTGTTTGATAGCTAAAATAAGTCACAGTATTCCTTTTCCGAATTGCAGTGCAAACAAATGTAATGGGTAGAATTTTCTCCCCTAAATTTTCATCTGACTTTGCTGTGAAGTAGTAATCTAAATGGGCAAAGAGCAAACAGCTATTGGTGCAAAACCAAGAACAGCTGGTGTCACTTGTGAGTGCCCACTTGTATGACTTTGTTCATTCTTTCTTGGGGTCATCTTTGATATGGAACCATATTCATGTTTTTCTTATTTTTTCTAGTCCAGATAAGGGCAGTGGACCTCTTCTGTATTTGGGGGCGCTGGGTTGCTGTAAGGAAACAATATGTCTTTCAGGGTAGTTATCTCTGAGGGTGAGCAGCTTTCCCTACGCCACAGAGAAAAAGTTAGCTAACTGGTAGGGAGGGTTCTGATCATTCTGATGGGTGAGTCTGTGTGGGCGGCTGCTGCCTCTGGGTACCGAGCAGAGCCCAGAAGCCTAGCAGCTGAGCCCTTCAGCCCCGGAGCAGGGTTGGTGTGTTTGAGGCCTGGCGCCCTTGCTCCCAAGATGCAGAACTGTAGTCACGGTTTCATTTGTGCAGACCACATCTTTATTATACTGCTGGAGTCATTCCTACTGCAGAGAACCCTTTGGAGTCAGGTAGTGTGGTGTATACCTGTAATCCCAGTGCTCTGGATGCCTGAGGCAGGAGAATTACAAGTGTGAGCCCAGCTCAGGCAATTTAAGGACTGTGAGACCCTGTCTCAAAATAAACTCATAAAAAAGGACTGGGGATTTAGCTTAGTGCAAAGGCCTTGAGTTCTGGGCTGGGCCAGGGATATAGTTCAGCAGCATAAGTGTCTGCCTGATAAGCACAGGGTCCCAAGTTCTACTTGTACACACACACACACTCACACTCACACTCACACTCTATATTCAAAGGCCCTGAGTTTAATTCCCACCAAAAAGGTGGCAGTGGGGCTGAGGAGATGGCTCAGTGGAATAAGTGTTTCCCTGGCAAGCGCAAGAGCCTGAGTTCAATCTCTGGTTCCGCAAAAAAGAAAAAGAAAAAAAGAAAGAAAGTTCATGCAAATGAATACCTGGCCTGAAACTCTGAGGGGAAAAAAAAAAAAAAAGGCAGTTGGTAATATTGGTTGAATTCATGAAAAAAGTGTTTACCCCACAAAAGGACAGACTAATATAAAAATAGCTGGGTAGCTATAGTTCTTCCTACTGAGTCCTCCTCATGTCCTTAAGGTGCTTCTGCATTTACTGAAGGGTTCTGGCCCCTTGGCTCCTGTATCTAAGACAAAGTGGACAGTGCATTGTAGAAGTAGCCCTGGAAACAGTCTCTGGTGCATGGTTATAGGTGACAGATAACACATGGTCTCCTGAACCTCATTGGAGCAGTGTGTCATTTGTATGTTGAGTCCTGGGTGAATCAGTTGTCCCATGGGTAAAGATCTAAGGTGGCTGGTGCTTTTGCTCAGAACTGTCCAGGTTTGCAAGATGAGGCAGTACAGGGGCTTCCAAAGCTGGTACCTGATGATCCCAGGATTCTGTTAGGAGTTAGCAGGTGGTAGAGAAGATCCATCCATAGGAGATAAGATGATTAGGGCCATAAGCCAGGAGCATCTAGGACATTCCTGTTTGTGCAGATTCTGAGTTCCTAGACTTGAAATCCCTCAACCTTTCTGAAACCTGCATCCTGCTTAATGCTGTTTTAATGAAGCTGCTCCCTGTACCCCTACTCTGTAGAGTTAGTGGCATGACCTTGTGGTCTGTGAGTGGAGAGGGCCACACAGGCCACCTTGTTAGAAGAGGAAGGTGGGTCTGGATGTATTGCACATCCAAGCAGCTTGTGATCACAGCAAGCAGAGAACAAGAACGACTGAAGTTTCTGGTATCTTCCTTTGATCTTTTCCTTTGATCCTTTCTTTAGCAGCTTGTTAGGAGAGTAAGGCCAGCCAGTCGGTATTTGGAGAGTTTGGTCTGTATTTGGAGACTTCAGTAAGGTTTTTGATGCATTTGACATCCACAATTTCTGTTCCTGAAATTATCTTCCTGTTCCCTTTGCATTTGACAGCTATCTTAGTTACTTATCTCTGGTTATTGAGACAATTACCCAACACTCAAAGAGGGAAAGGTTTATTTAGCTCACAGTTTGTAGAGGTTTTAGTTCTTAATCAGCTGTCTGTGAGGCAGGGTGGCCCATGTCAGAGAAGAAATTGTTCATGGTGGGCAGAAGGTAGCAAAACAAGGGACCTTAGCCGTGTCTTTCTGCCCCCTTTCTCTAGGCTACTCAGGGTGGGCAGCACTCGCGCCCTTAATCCTAATGCCCTTGAGCCTAGCATTACACCATGAATCTATTCCAGCATCCCACACTGCAACCACTAACAAATCCCCACTTCTGACTGTATAAGGCCTTGGGGAACATCTAGACACAGCCACAAGGACTCAGAGTAATGTTTATTGAAACTGAGAAGGGCCAGCCAGATAGCTCAACGGATTAAAGTGCCTGCTTAGGCAGATACAGGGGTGAGGGGTTCAATCCCTGGCCTGCTATGTCAGCCTTGCCCCAGGTGTGCACTGAGACAGCAATTGAGACTGGGTGTAGTGTCGCACACCTGTAATCCCAGCACTTGGGAGGCTGAAAACAAAGGATCACTATGAGTCTGATCTGTGTAGTGAGAC
>NDGM011122948.1:0-10163 GCA_002564305.1 Octomys mimax
AAACTGTCCTACCAATTTGACTTGAAACTCTCTCATTGCTATTTGTTTCTCAATAAAATTATGGGAAAAACAAAATAAAAATAAAAATGCTCTCAAAACAGGGGGAAAAGAAGATAATATTTAGAGCTTCTAGGAAATGTGAGCTGATATTAGCCATTATTCAACCTATCAGAATGACTTAGAATATTTTGCTGTAAATTCAATTTTAAAAGGAATAAAATTAATTCTAAATATTCCTTTGTGTAACTACATACATGGTGGCACAAGCAGTTACTTCGGGGAATGATTAAATTATGTTACATGTATGTACTATACACCGCTGTCCAAATGAAACCCATTAATCTGCATGACCCGTATGCACTAATGAATGAATAGATAAAAAAAAAACAGCCTCATACTACTGTTCACATCTGAAATGAATCTTGCCTGCATTAAAACAGATGACAAAAGGCTATACACTTTATAGCAGTTATGTTTGTCTATACATTATTGTTTATCAAATAAGTCAAGCTATATATCAGTAAATATCTAATTCATGGAAAAAGAAGTTTTTACTGTGTAAGATTCAAAGGTGATGTTATTTATCATTAGCTTTCCCCCAGTTCATTTCTTTCAAACCTTGAAAATACAAGTACAGCACATGCTTCTTTTGAAAACCATCCCTCAGTAGAGAAAGCTTGCAGCTGTGAATTTAACCTACCATGTTCTTATAGCTACCCACTAACAGCACCATCCTGTATACCTTATATGCTTCTCCATTAAGCATAAACCTAGAAGTGGAAGCTGTTTCCTCTCTTTCTAAGAAAACTTATTCTAACCCCAAACAGTGCATGCAGATGAATGAATTATGTGAAAATGATACCTCTTCAAAGGACGGTATTAAGTTAATTAACAAAAAAAATTAAAATTTATTACTAATTTTATTTTTATATACTGCTTTCATATAATTCCTGTCTACTTTGAAGAGAAAACAGTGACCTATGGAAATTATATTCCAGGAAGGAATTCATGGAATAGAGTTTCTGCCAGAATAGATCAGCCTCTTGTACTTTGATCTGTGCTTCAGCCTTCGTGTTTTGAAGTTGCAGTTGATACAGACCCAGAGGGTACAAGGTGCAGGGTCACATCAGCCCTAGCTTTACTCAGAGCTCTCTGGTGCAGAAGCAGATTTGGAAGATGGTCTGTCCACTTCTGTCGATACCTCTCTGGATCTGTCTGCTTCACTCCAGAGCTTCTCATTCCTCTAGATAGTACACGAGTGCACAAAGTTGAGTTTTTCTTCTCTGCTTCTCTTCTTCCAAATACAGTTATTGAGTAGCATAAGAAATTATTCTCTCTTCAGTTTAGAATAACTAATCCCAGATGGGAATACAGCTCAGTGGTGGAGTGCTTGCTTAGCATGTAGGTGACCATGGGTTCAATTCACAGCACCACAAGAAAAAATGTGTCTAATCAAATATAGTACACAATATTAATCTCAGATTGGTCCTTTGTTCTCTCATAATGCTGCTCTTTCTACAAAATTATGTATTAATGAAATTACTATGTAAGATAATTCTAATACTTATTATGCCTATTGTAGAACATACTTCATAGCTTATACTTTATTAGTAAGTTATAAAATATCTTATTTATGAATCACTTAGAATTTGTTTGTAATTACTTTAGTTTAATTGCTTCATTTGTGTAAATTTGTATTTCTGAATCATAACATATAGAATCTGTTTGGGGCTGGCGAGATAGCTCAGTGTGCTAAGCACTTGCTTAGGCAAGCTTAGGCAAGCACAGGGACCATGGTTCATTCTCCAGCATCACATGGCACACCAGCCCCATCCCCAGGGCTGGCTGAGCAGACCAGAGTCTGGGCGTAGTGGCACATGTGTGCAATCCCAGCGTTAGGGAGGCTGAAAACAGGAGGATCACTATGAGTCCAAACTGTGTAGTGATACCGTGTAACAACAAATGAAACAAAGCAAAACAAAGAGAAAACTCTGCCAAAAATGTATGCGTACTTTAGGAAAAGGAATACTTGTGTAAATACCTTAATACTAAATTTCTTAAGGTATCTTTAATACAAGAACCTTTGCCCTCTGCAGTTACAGGAGGTGCTCAAAGGGGTGGCCGTCTGCTACCAGACATTTATTTCTATGTCCAACTGCTTCTGGGGTAACCTTGGTCACTGAGATTGTTACACATGCATTTTTGATATCTTCAGGAAAGGCTGGCAGTGTAGTGGGGTTTCTGTGATATGCATCATCCTTTAGGATCATCCATATGAGGGTAACACCCTGTGTTGAAAGAATACTATATAATTTTTCTTAGCCTGAAATGTTTCTTTATGTTGAGGCAGATTTTATATATTGTATGTGACAAAAATCTAAGAACATTTCTTTTACATCACGTGGTTGTCACAGTTAAGGCACACTTTAAAACATTATTTCTTGATGACAGTTATTTTGTCAAGGAACAGTTCATTTGAGTACATATAAATTTCACTTCAGCTAGCAGAACTAAAGATTTAAAACCGATCACTTGAAAGAATAAAAATTCATGGAAAATTCTGAAAATTAGATACATGACTGTAGACCTAATTGTCACACTGGAAAATAATGTGGTATTGACACTAATGATTATGGCAACCTTTGTATAGCAGAATCGTGCAGTCAGTAGATGGCAGTCTTTGTTTTATTATTTGGTATTGGCCCCTCCTTTAATGTGCTGATAGTTTATTATTAAATGTGTTGATAGTTCATTTTAACTATGTTAAAAAATTCCAAAATTATTAATATGTAGTTTATCAAATCAATCATTTTGAGCGGATTTTATGATGACTTATTTCCTTTAACATTATAGTGAAATTCCAGAGGAGAGTCTGAAGAAGGGATTTCCCTAAATATTCACACTTAGCTTTAAATGAATAACCAGTATGATTTATTGGTTAGCACCTCATAATCTTAAAGACTAAACAAAAACATCACCAGCTTTCACCGTTTCTTTCTGTGTATCAAGTAGAGAGAAGTCGTTCTGTCCTCACTTACATGCCCACTTTCTACATCTAATGACTACAGATATTAATTTCAATATTTTTTCCCACTACAACATGAGTATTTTGAAGACAATGCCCTCTCTTGCTGAGCACCTAGTATTGACTAAATGAGTATTTGTCAAACTTCGTTTTTCTTTGTTGGTGGTGGTACCTGGGATCGAACTCAGGACCTTGCACTTACTAGGCAAGCCCTTATTCCACTGAGCTATCTCCCCAGCCCATTGTCAAACTTCTTGAGTAAATTAATACAGAAAAGTGCACATCATACCCTCTAATTTATAACACAAGGTGATAACTTCTTTCTTTTTTCTTTATGTATTTGGTACAGGGTCTCAGTACACAGCTTGAATTTGCAGTGATCCTCCTGTTTTCAGTTTCTTCAGCGCTGGGATTACAGGCCTGCGCACCCATGCCAGGGCTTGGTTGCCAGCTCAGTTGCTCTGGGGCACAGCTGGTGATGTATGTGGGAGTGACTTTTTAAATGAAACAAAGTATTGTTTTCTGAACAATATCAAGAAGGTAGTTTACTTACGTATATTTACTTAGTTTGTAACAAAAGCAATGGGTGACGTAAGTAAAAATATACAATATAGTGTGGTTAATAAACTGGTAGAAGGGTAAGCAGGTTGAAAGAATCAGAAAACTTTGTTTTTATAAGAAATAAAACCAAATTTCCTGGGCCAGGGAGATAGCTTGGCAGCATACGTGCCTGCCTGGCAAGAGTAAGGTCCTGAGTTCGATCCCTGGTTCCACACACTATGCAGGCCCTGGAACCCAGAGCACTTTGTGCCAGCCTCTGAAATTGGGAATGGTGCTGCACACCTGTAATCCCAGCAGTAGGGATGCTGAGACAGGAGGATCACTAGGAATCTGAACTTGATAGTGAGACCACATATGAAGAAAAAAATAGTTTCCATAATCATATAATGCCTGCTTAAAATTATACCTGTTTGGAAATGCATATGGTGCAGACAGTGAAGATCTCTCTTTCCTTACTTATCGTTCTAGTTAATTGCAACCACAATGTGACACTTGCACTGAGTTATCTGCAGTCCTAGGCACACGTCACATAGGCTCTTTACTGTTGTTATTATTACTGCCTTGTCCACATAGGCTCCATTGTATGTGCATAGAACTCATTAAATCCTACTTCTATGACAATATTAAAGACACTTGAAGCATGTGCTTTTCCTTCTCAATTTTCAATCTCTAACTAACATAAGTGCAGTTTGGCTTTAAAGCAAAAGTTCCAAAAGTTGGTTTAACTGGATAAAGATGAGGATGAGGGTGAGGATGAGTTACAGTGGGTCCGTCTGTGTGTTAGATTTGAAGAATAAGTAGGAAGTGCAATGAGATACTTATTTTTTGCTTTTTTATGCTGCTCCTTGTCTCTCTCTGTCTCTCTATACGCATACACATCTTTGCTAGGGACTGAACTCCTGGGCTCACATGTTAGGCAAGCATTCCACTCTTGACATGTACTTTGTTGCTTGCTTCTATGCTTTACCCTAGTTTTTAAACATCTATTTCTGACATAAAAATTTGCTTCATTGTTGACATATTCTGTTTCTTTCTTTTGTTTCCTCAAGTTCATGCCACATTGCTGCTGCTTCTGTTGGGTCTAAAGTAGTCTAAATTGCTCTCTTTTATCACTTAACTTGTTACACAACAAACAGAAGTTTTTACTTCTTCATGTAGTAAAAGATCTTTGTACTGTGTATATCTGAAAGCTAATACAAGCTCTAGAGGCAGCTTTTTGAATTAAATCTATTATGAAGCACTAAATGTAGGAAGGGTATTCAATGATATATTCCTGTGGGTTAATATTCAAATGCAGAAGGTTTCTACTAAATGTAGCAGATGTCATGCTACTAAATTGCTAGGAAGATGATGCAGATAGGTATAGTATCATTAAAATCTTTATGCGTCTCTCATAAACCATAAAGCAAGAGAGTGGATGTGACAGTGAGGATGTCCTGTGGTTACCCTGCAGGACAAGTCTAGATGTTTTTCTGCTGCATCTCTTTCTGTGACTTCCCTGTATTGATGTGTTATAGTGAGCAAGAAGATCAGCCTTCAAGATAGACACTGGGGAATGGCTTCACATAAGCCAATCGAACAATATAAGTTGAATGTCACAGCACCACTCTATACAGCTATCCATGATCTCTAGGCCAGGACATTTCCAAGAATCAAAAAGGAAAGAAACTCATGGTATTTGTACAGAAGTAATAAGAAGTAGATTACTATGTATTTTCACTCCAGACACAGATCTATGATAATGTATAAATTAAGCACAGTAAGAGATTTACAAAATAAAAATTACTAACAAAATAAAACAATTATAGCAATATACTGCAGTACAAATTATGTGAATGTGATCTCTGAAAATATGTTACTATGCTATACTTTTTTATTCTTGTGATATGCTGTATATGATTATCTTCTAACCACAGGTGAATGAGATAGATTATGTGGCAGTGTAGGCCGTTATATGAAAGTTGCTTATACACAAATACCCCTTACCATGACAGTATGTCTGACAGTGGTGACACCTGTGAAGTGAAGGTACTGCTTCACTTAGGTCATGTATACATTGTGGATAAAGTAAACAAAGGATGATTCACTTTCTGGCAGGGTGGAGATGCATGTTGTAGTGGATGGCTAACTGGTGGTCAACTTCTTATACCCAGCTGAATTGAATTAGCATGGTGCTGTGTGCAACAGGCCCACCTAGGGGTGTTGCCAGCAGCAGAAGAGGCATAACTGAGAAGCTGTTGGAACGCTGTTAGGAATGTCGTTTGGAGAAGGTGTTGGAGCTATTGGAAGCCCTTGATTCTCCTGGGTGACCTTGTCATTCTGGCTTTCCTGATGAACTTGGATGTTCTTGTCAGAGGATGATTTCAGGACCTTATTGTCACTGAAAATGGCTACAGCTGACTTTGGAGGAGCTCTGGTCCTCAACTTGAGTGTTGCTTCCTGACTCTAGAGGGGAAGATGGTGCACTGCTCAGCCTTGTGGAGAAGCTTGTCACATTGTCTTTCCTGATGGGGTCTCAGCTTTCCTCATCACTGGAGGAACTTGGGACCTCATTGTTGCTGAGGATATCTGTTGTACTAGTGCTGAAGCTCTGGTGCTTACCTTGACCAGTGCTTCCTGGCTCCAGTTCAGTTCCCTCAGCCTGCTAGCACAGATTCTTCACTCTCCTGACATAGACTTCTGAGCTTCCTCTTCTGAACTTTAGGCCTTTCCAGCTCAGATCCATGAAGTGGGCCTGTGTGAGACTTTGTTGTGGGCTCCAGGCCTCCACTTGGACTTGTGGGAGGCAATGTTATGAGCTCTAGGTTTTCAGTTGTGCTATGCAAGATATTAGGATCCAGGCCCTCAACTGGATGCTTTGGTCTTTAGTGTGTGGACAGGTTTCCTACACTCCTTATGTATAATTCTTTGGGTGATTCATTATAAATAATGCAAAATGTGTTCAGTATTACATCATTTCCTTTGCAAAACCCCAAACCATGAAAAAAGGCGAATGAAATTTTATCATTCTGTGCAGAACAACATAAAATTTAAAGCCATGCACTGTATAATATGTACTTTTTTATTTCATATTTTCAGAACTTAGTTGACTATGAGCAACTGAAACTGCCAGAGTGAAACTGAATGGGTGAATGGCTACGATAGTATGCTGTTTAGTTGTCTCTCTGAAGTTACTCAACTTTGAGAGACACTTAGCAAGAAACTAATAAAAGCAAAAAATCAAATTATGATTTTAAAAGCCATGAGTTGGCAAAGTAGACAATCTAAAAGGGGATAAAATGAACTTTTTTATTTTCCCCTTTATCAAGTTTAACAGCTAGATCTTAGAAATCTATACTTCTGAAGAAAAGAGTAAAGATGGCCTCACTGTCTTGTGAAGTGTCATTCTATAACCTGGTTCCTACTCTGTATTGTGAACTGCTTGAACTACTACCTTTGTCATCACAATCCATCCCTGGAAGGCAAGACTGGCAGTCCTCAGTGTACTATGAGACTACTGAAGACACAGCAGGTAAATAAATTAAATGAATAACATCTGACCAGCACATGTGGATCTAGTGTTCTACATACTTTCACTAGAACAGTTCCACTGTTAATAACTGTACTATGTAGTTTTAAAAACATAAAAAGACACAAAATGTATATCATGTATATTCTATGCTAACAAATGGAAAAATATATACAAAATTCTTAAAAATGAAAAAAAAAACCTAAATAGTAGAAGAGGAAAAAATGTATAAACATTTCAAACAATTAAAAAACTGTAAGTTTTATGTTTAAAAATTCTTCATGCAGATATTATCTCTTTAAAGAGTTTTTTTTGAAGTATTCAATGTTTGAAACATTCAAGAATCAGTTAATGTGCATGCAAGTAAAATTTTTGGGGGAAACAAAAGACAAATGAGATTTCTAATTCATTTTCATAAAGTCAGACAAATATACCTTAAAACAGCACAGTGACAGAGCAGAAAAATAAAAAAGCAGCATTTTGCATGAAGCAGTGCAGAAATAATGCTAGAATAGAGAAGCAAAATTGAGTTTACAATACCTCCTAATTCCTTGCAGATTCCTCTCTTACTTTACCCCTTTCAGACATAACTCTTCACCAGATGAGAACAGACACCTCACTGAGAATGTTTCAGTATCTGTTTTAAACTCTCTGTTGGGATTAAGCAGTAGAACTCAGCTTCTACTCTCACTGTGAGGACTGGAAGCATGATCATTGCGTTTCTTTCCGGAAACTCAAGACTGAAAAGGCAACAGAAGCAGAACCACCTCAGCATCTGCAGTGCGCTGGGATCCCCAGCTTCTAACAAATTGCAGATGTAGACCTTTGTTTAAATTTCCACGAATCCTCAAAATCAGCTCCCTTGGGATTGCAACAGTAAAATTCATTGGTGACAGTTTCTTGTGATGTCTACACTTCTAGGTGTCTTAAAGAATAGTAGCAACCCTTTTGACAGTATGTTTGCCTACAGTTGTCTGTATTAAATTCCTCCCATCCTAAAATATCTTGAGTACCTTGTGTGTTTCTTTAGACTCTTAACTGCTTCTTTTTAAATTTAAAGTGATCCTTGTCAAAAGATTATGAAGCACAATATGAGAAGGGTGCAGTATCTGTTCTGAATTCAAGGTAGCAATGATTTTATCATTACTCAGAAATAGAACACTCATATTCCATTATGGAAAAAGACTGTTAAATTATTGGTTGTCCTGAAAGAAAGTATCTTTTGAAGGCTAAGATTTGGAACCAGTAGATTATGCAATATAATCTTATTGTGGAAATAACTGCAAAATCTTTTGCCTGCTTGGCATTCCTCATATAACGGAGAATTAAAAACAATAACAAAAAAATCCCACAAACTAAAGTTAATGAATTTCAGTTAGTACAAAACATGATTAGAAAATTGGAGAAAATCAACTATTAGTGATTGTTTCTGTCTTTTCAAAACAGTGGGTGGATATAACCCAGTTCTATATTTTTTTCATAATTTAAGATGATAATACATGTTAAATTCTTATATATTTCTATGATTTTTATATAAAAGTTAAGGAGTTTATTGATCACCATTGGTACTTTGATAGTTAGATGCATATAATTGAGTGGATTTTATAGAATTTCTGTACTTTGAGCCTACTAAGCTGGATTTTGATTCATTCAATAATTTAGCAAGTTCTACAGTAGAAATTTTTTTGCATGGCATATTCAGGAGTACCCACTCAGAATCTAAACTCAGAGCTTTGAAAACTGCAAATCCCTTGTTGTTTTGTTTCATTGGTTGGTTTTATTTTGTTTTGTTGTGTATTTTTTTAGGGAAGGGTATGCAGAGTGTTCAGAGTCTCACTACTAGATCAGACTCAGTAATCTGCCCATTTAGAGCCTCCCAAGAGCTGGGATTACAAGTGCATGCCAGCATGCCTAGTCTCAATTGCCATTTCAGCAAGCTACAGAGACGGGGCCAACAGGGCAGGGTGAGGGATTGAATCTCGGCCCCTGTACCTGCTTGCAGGCACTTTAATCTGCTGAGCTATTTGGCTGGCACTAATAAATCCCTTGTTATATAATCTGGAATAGAAAATCCTTGGTCATCTTACCATTCCATGTCACATTATATGACATTATTCAGACATACTATTTTGATCTACTATATTTATCAAATTATGCTGATGGAGAACACTTGTCATAACATTTAATTTCAATAATTCCTTTTGAAAAGAAATATGACAGCGCATGGAAGTTTGAAACTGGCTAATTGGTAAACATTTTAACATTCAGATGTCTTTGACATAATAAGATATTTCTTTAAAGCAAAGAAAATAGTGTACATGTCTTATTTGTCTCAAAGTGAATAAAATGAGAGTTCATCATCTTTGGAATTTGGAAATAGCATGCGTCAAATTAGTCTCCTGACTACTATAATACAGAGAACTATGTTCTTCCAACAAATGCATTCACATTGTAATCGAAAAAAGATTGTGAATATATTGTTTATTTCTACTTTTAATTTTTTTCTCCACATTCTGTAGGAATTTAAAGTTTAACATATCAATACTTGATGGAAAATAACTGTTCCATATTATGTCTAAGGTGTTTGATATTCAGACAGACAATGAGGTTAAGCTCAACTGCCTAAGTTATAGGGTAATAATATCATGAAGCTTCTCTTCTGAAGGGTTAACAACTTAAGTTTGCAGATCAAAAGTTAGAGAAAAAGAAGAGCTGCAAGGATGGCCAATGTTTTGGCTCTAGCCTTTCAAGGTCAGTGAGGACTCATGACATAGAAGAAATTGTACTGTAACATCCTATGACTGAGTTGTGTCCCAAATTTTCTGATCAAGGAGATTATGGGACCACAGAGGAAAGTGATCGATGATGTAGAATGTGCCTATGGAGAGTAACATTCTCTCAGGCTTTCACAGAGAGCACATTAGCCAAACAATGGCCATGACTCATCCACATGGCTGATATTGACAGAGGTTCTACAATCTGAAGTGCAGGATCTCAGGATAAATTCTGAGGGGATTTCACTGACCTTATCAGACCCAAAAGCTAAAACTCTTGTTGCATAGGTCCTGC
>NDGM011122950.1:0-11674 GCA_002564305.1 Octomys mimax
TTCCTGATTCGTTTTCCATTTCATCAAATCTGCTGAACTTCTCTAGTGAGTTTTTTGATTGAGGTATTGTATTTTTCAGCTTCAAAATTTCTGTTTGGTTTATTTTTGGTATTTTCTTTTTGTTGATATGGACTAAACATTAGATAATATTTCTTTTATTAAGTGTGATAAAATAGTTTTGATTAAGTAAAAAACTATAGACCCACTAACGTATTGACTGTTGTGATATTTGCAATTGTGTATCTGACACGGAGTTTACACTTAGACTATACAAAGATCCCTTCAATTTAACATCAAGGAAAAACCTCATTTTAAACGGCAGAGGATATGAATAGATATTTCTCCAAAGAAGGTACACCAGTGGCCAGTGAGCGCATGGGAGGACGCCCAGCCTCAGTCCTTAGAAAAATGCAAATAAAAATCACAAAGAGGTTCTACGTCATGAGCACCTGGGTGGTGGCGATTTTAAAAGGCAGGCGACAAATGCTGGCAAAATGTGGAGAAGCCGTGTCTGCTCCCAATCCCGCTGGACGTGTAAAGTGTGGGCACTTCAGAAAGAAATTGAGCTCTCCTCTAAAGCTAGGTTTAATGCAGGAGCCAGAGATTTTACTGCTAGACAGTAACCCAAGAAAAATGAAAACACAGGTCCCTGCAACAACGTGTACCAGGCACGATCCCCAAGAGGAAAAGTCTACAAAGCGATGAAGGACAATAAAAGGTGGCATTCGCCCACCCAGTGGGGAGTGGTCACTAACAGGAACACTTCTCAGGGACAGAGAGCCGGGGTGGCACAATTGCCAGTGGCTTTTGGGTTTTTTTCTGGTTATGAAGATATTTTCAATTTAGACCACGGTGATGATTCCATAGTTCTAAGAGCCACAGACTGGGCATGTTAAATGAGAGGTTTTATGTAACATATATCTCAAGAAAAATCAATTTAAAAAGTCATAGCACAGGGCAAACGCTTGGTCAGTTTCCCAGGACAGCTTCCCGTTCCCAGCAGCTCGGCCACTTTTCTGGCTCCTCTGAGGAGAAGGACAGGCTCCCCTCTGGCGCCCTTGCCTGGCGTGTGGCCCTGGGGTCATTCCATGATGGGTCTATCTAGCCTCCCCACACTGGGGATCCTGACCTGCGGCTTCGGCCCTTGTCACCCTGCCAGCCTCCAAAAGGAAGCTCAGATTCATAGGGGTGGGGGGAGCTGCAGCCTCGGTGCTGCCAGTGTCCACACTCCCACCCCAGTGACTGGAGCCTTTAAGAAAATGTTCACAGGGTTGGAGTGGTGCCAGCCGATGAGCTGTTCAAAGAGGCCAGCAGTCCCGTTCTCAGAGAACAACAGTGACTTCGCGTCCTCACCAGCGCAGTGCACAGCCCCCATCCCTGCTTGTGCCCTCACACCTCCCCGCCTTTCCTCAGACCTCTTTCCAAATTTCCCATGAGTGAGGCTCGGTTTGAATGCACTTAGGAAGCTACATTCCCTCCTCATTCCTGTCGCCCACACTGTGACTGCTGTGAGACAGTTGGCTTTTGATCCTTGATGAATTCAGTGTCAGCCTCCCCCTGAGAGAAACCTCAGTCGCCGAAGAGCAGGCATTTCTACTTGGCCGGCCCCTGTGTTTAAAGCATACCTGGCAGAAAAATAAATATGTGACAACCCATCTTGGCACACAGGGCTACATATTTCAGATGGAATGTCTCTTTCTGGAGAATTTGTCTCCTGCCAGAGTGTGAGTGGGCTTTGAGCTTATCATCACGAGTGAAATTTATGCTCTGGAATCCATGTGGGTGTTGCTATTTTTACCCTAGGAGAAAGGCGACATATCCCTGTTGCTATAAGTGACATGTTGACAACCAGCATTGTTGACTGAGGAGTGTCCCATCACACAAGACCCCGTTGGTATTCCCGGTTCACACTGCTGGGTTTGGAGGTACAGTTTCCCATGTGCACCCAAGATGCCTCTTCCCCACCCCGCTCCACAGCAGGTAGAACAGCCCAGCAGGAGCATCACTGAGAAGCAGCTGGGAGGCGGCCGTGGCCCCGATGGCCTGGAGTAGGTTGTTGCCAGTACAGAAGTCTCCCTACAGGACAGCTGGGGCAGGGAGGACATTATCCTGAGTGGGGTGGGGTGGGCTGGAGAGCAATTCCAGTGGCTGGACATGCCCACACCAGGGTCACCTCTGTTCTGAGCTGGACACACACAGACCCCTGTCCTGGGAACATCGTCCATATGAGAAAGAGGCCACGGGGGTGGGATGGGGGTGAGCAGACCTGTCCCTGGCCACCAAGTCCAGCACAGGTCACCCCACAGAGCGGTGGGGAGGACTCACTGGAGCCTGCGTTCTGGGCCACGGGAGATGAGTCGCAGCGCTGCAGTGACGACCGCCCAAGCTGGGTGCGTGGCGCGCACCTGGAATCCCAGCAGTCCCGGAGGCTGAGGTGGGCTGAGGCAGGTGAGGCGCATCACAAATTCAAGCCCAGCCTTAGCGATTTAGCAAGATACCATCTCAAAATAGAAAATAAAAAAGGGTCTGGGAGTGCAGCTCAGTGCGCAGGTCCTGAGCGGGTTGTACACAGTAATGCGGAAAGAAAGATGACCGAAATATAAACTCTGAATGTCACCCCCGCCCACCAATGGCTGGCGCAAGCAGAAAGTCTTTACTACCTGTTGGGCTGAGGATTTCTGCCTCTCAGATGAAAATTCAAGCTCGAGGTTTGGGGTGAAGGTTTGGGAGATTTCCTGTTCTTATTTGTGTACAAATGACAGAAGGCCTCTGCTCAGCGTTGGCGTGCGGCCGGGGTACTGCAACATGTTAAGCTCTATGACATTTAGGAACAACAAGAGCTCTTCTGGCGGGGGCCACGACACGGCTCGAGGCCACAGTGGGCCGTGGCTATGGGGGCTGTGGCCGCACCCTCGCTCCCTGCTAGGCCTCAGCTCACGTCAGAGGTGAGCTCACCACGGGGGTGCACAGGTGTGGCCGGGGTCCTCTGCTTTCCCCAGCTGTCATGCCTCTCCTCTCCACCTTCTCCTGTGTCCCTCCTCTCCACCTGCACCTGGTCAAGGCCCTCCTACAGAGCGGCCAGCTTGCCTGATGACCAGACAATTTACAAGGAAACTGTACAATAAAAACCACAAGAGTTGAGGCCACTGGCGCAGTTCTGAGTGCTTGCCTAGCATGTGAGGCCCTGGCTTCTGTCCCCAGCATTTGAAAAATGTGGGGGGGGAAAAAAAGGCACAACTGCAGACCCTCCTCCCAACTCCTCACTGCCACTGCCACCCCGCATCCTGACACCCAGTCCTACAGGGAACGGCTGGCATCGCGCACTTTGATAAACCTGGGCATCGAAGGACGGCATCTCCACGGTGACCTCTGCCAGCTCCTGCCCAATCAGCTTACCCCAACACGCAAACGAAACGCACTGTTCCCAGACGTATAAATCTGTTGTTCCAACTCAGGCTACGGACCGGCTGCTTCCTCTGTGTAAACGAACGGCATTCAGAGAAAGGCGCGGATCACCAGGAAGCGCCCAGCGCCCTGTGACCAGGAACAGCATGCTCCTTGCGGAGGGCAGAGCGGAGGGAGAGCCTCCGAGGTGGAGTCCTAAAGGGCGCCCACGCATCGCTACTTCCTTAACAAGAAAGAGGAATAATTGGTAACGAATCTTCAGGCACACAACTACTGTGCTGCTTTAAAATTTCTAAACATTTAGGGAAATTAAATTGATTCTGCGAGGGCCAGCCAAATAGCTCAGGGGATTAAAGCGCCTCCTTAGGCAGAGGCAGGGACTGAGGTTCAATCTCCAGTTTGCCTTGCCGGCCCCGCCCCCGACGCACGCCCAGAGGCCAATTGAGACTGGGCGTGGTGGCACACGCCTGTAATCCCAGCTCTTGGGAGGCTGTAAATTGGCAAATCACTACGAGTCTGATCTACTAGTGAGATCCTGAACACCCTGTAGATCCTTCCCTAAAACAACAACAACAACAACAACAAAAAACCCCAAACAAACCAAAAAAAACCCCAAAGAATAAATAAATAAACTGATTCTGCAGGTAAATCTAATTCATTTCATATGAGAACACGTGTTTCATATGTAATATGAGCTCAATAAAATGTTCTGTTCTTTTCATTTATGCCAGAAATCATGCTAAGCATGCGTCTTTAAATTCCTTTTAAGGGGCTGGTGAGATGGCTCAGTGGTCTAAAGCACCTACTTGGAACAAGCTTGGCAAAGCACAGGGACCACGGTTCATATCCCCCCGCACCACATGTCAGCCAGCCCCGCCCCCTGGTGGGCCGAGCTGGCCACACACATACACACACACACACAAAATAAATAAATAAATGTAAAAAAAAAGTAAATTCTTTAAAAAAAAAATTTACAGTTAAAAAAAAATAAATAAGTTCCTTTTAAATGTCATAATCAGTTACATAAAAATGGATCTGTATAACCATGATTTGTTCTTGAGCCAACATTTTTAGGATTTTGCTTCAAAGAGAGAAATGAAAGGGGACCTTAAAGCAGGACATCTGCAGTCATTGTGGGCGTTTTTGCCTTCAGAATTTTACCCCCTTTTAAGGAAGTCAGGGCGGTGAACCAAGGTGATTAATGTCCCTGTGAACGAGAACAGCAGGGGTTTTGGATTGAATTTTTTCTGTGCCTCACTGCCTGAGGAGATCTTTCTACAAATTTTGTTTCAATTGGGTCATTATCAGAGAAGAAAAACATTTCCATTGGTATTTGACCATTTGTACTAGCTTGTGTTCTTCAAGTATTTTCTCTGGAGACTTAACCATTTTTATTCCCAACAAAATTCCTCAAATTTCTCTTTAGCTAGATCCCCAAATAAAAACACTTGGAAAGGTGCAGAAGAAAAGCAACCGAGACAAAGTTATTCTCCAAATTAGCTTATAATTTGATACAGACCAACTCTTTGAAATACATATGAACATAAAATGCTACCTCTAATATATACATAAAATCTTTTTCCATAGCAATATAAAAGCTTTAGGATTTAATACATTTTTGAGAAGGCAAGCCAAGCTGTTTCCTTCTGTCTTGTTCATTTAAACTACTTTCCTATTAACATTGCTTTCCTCAGGCCTTAGGGTATGTCGACAATGCGAATCGCAAATCTGCGCCCGTCTTTCAAGCTGACGAGGGCTTCTTCTCCCGCTGGGAGGCTGAGTCTCACGGCGCTCTGGGTGGCCTTATCCTCCAGCAAGACTTGGATGTGCTGCATGGGAGAAATGTTTAAAAGGAAACAATGAGAGAAAGCTGTCACTTGAGCTCATCTACATGTCCTTGTCCCCGTCTGCGTCCCTGCTGGGGAGCTGCTCTGCCCAGTGAACCCTCCAGGTTTGGAGGTGATGCCATAGGGTGCTGTGGCTCTGAGGTGGGGCAGGAGCAGGGAGAGGAGAGGAGTGGGCTGCCTGCAGCAGCTATGGAGAGCAGGGGGCAGCTGTGCACTCCTGGGGAGCCTAGGGAGGTGGCCATGGGTCTCATGTGGCTGAGGCACCTGCCACCATGGCCGCCTCCCCATGCGGACCCTGAGCCCTGCTTTCTCACAGGTCCCCGGAGCTGACATGGGTCTCTCCACACCACATGGCCACGGAGACTGTCATGCTCCACGTAGGCAGGGGTAGATTGCAGCAGCCAGCAGCGCCCGCTGACCGGAGTGATGCTCGCTTAGGAAACGACGGATTCCACACCCACAGCTTCTGGTTGGCTTCCTGCCGCTTCTCACTTAACCTGACAATCCGCGGCCCTTCCCTGGCTGCAGGAGAGCTGAGAAGAACTGGAAATCCTTATTTGCGGGAACTTTACAACCAACAGAAATGTATTTTCTTAGTCTGGTTTCATCAATCAGTCCTCCATAAACTGATATATTTTGGCAAAAATTCTCACAATGTAACACTGGTATCAAGATTCACCAAAATGTGTTTTTCCTTCTCCAGTTTCAACAATGACATCACCAGTCAATGAAAAAATATTTTTCTTCTTTTTCAGAAAATTATCTTCACTTTTACCCAGGGCTGGAGTGTTTGCCTGTCTGTCTGTCTTTCTCCCTCTTTTTTCTTTGTCGCTTTCTCTTCCTTAATAAATATATTTTGGTTTAATTCCAAGTACCTGGACTTTGTTCTTTCAAAGGACTATCCTATATTTAATATCATTAATTTTTTTTACATTGATCTTAAGTATGCCTTGGCATCCTCCTGCTTTGAACATCGCCAGGGTGACGGATGTGGCACCAACAGACCTGAACGCTGATTGCAGCTGTCACCTAGGTGTGGGGCAGCGCTATCTGCTCAGGGAAGAGCCATGGCAGACTGCAGTGCACAGGGCGTTAACTCAGCAGATGGGCGCAGATGGGGTGCGGGGGGGCTTTCTATTGATGATAAGCACAAATGTGAATGAGGCAGGCAATGAGAGTTAGAGCGCAGAGCCTTTGGGTGGTGGCCCAAGTCATTACAGCTAATCCAGAAGGCCTGAAGGAACAGAGTGGATTTAATTGATCTTTCCTGCACATTACCTTGGATTATCCGTCAGTCATATGCTTGTATTGCTTTAGCATGTAGTTCCATTAAGTATTTAGTATTTACTGTCTTGTTTCTACCAATTAAGTGTAGGTCAGACCCCACTGTAATGAACTTCAGAGGAGCCGGGGGCTGGGTGGAGTGTGATAAGGAGAGGTGATGGGGGTGGGGGAGAGAGTTCCTTGGAGAACTATCAATTATGAGTGGCTGTTACATGCCCACTACATTCTAAAGAGTTTCTAAGCATTTTACAATGATCAGTTTATTTGGTCCTATGGAACCCCATATTATCCCTTTGAATTAAGCAACTTCCCATGGTTCTCAGCCAATAGATAGAAGAGGTGGCATTTGACCCCAGGAATTTATATGTGAGAACTGCCTGCCCAGCTAACTCCAAGTCACTGATTTTGGGATTAAGCCCTCGGCACAGCACTCTCAGGGGACAGAGGATGCCAGGAGGGAGTTCTGTGGGAGAATGAGGGCACCTTGGGAAAAGTGTTCAATTACTCTGAGAGCCTCAGTTATGCCATCTGTGAAATAGGTCTGAGGATGGGGTGCTACACTGCCTAGAGGCCTGGCCCACTCAGAGTTGGAGCCTCTCTCCCCCCCTACGCCCCTGTGGCGGAGGGGGTAAAAGCCAACTCCAGGTCACCTCGCTGACTGAGGAACATGTAAAATTGACCAAGACTCTCTACTTGGCCAAATTTGGCGGGCTCCGGAACCTTCCCTAGGCATGAATGCACTTCTTTAAAATCTTCTTTCAGCAACGCGCCCTGCTAAGCCAGCTGAGCAAGATCCTCGCACCCCTGATATCTGATTGTCCCAAATGGCAAGCAGGTGAGCAGACTCCTCGTCCTCCACCTCCCTGGGGACCACTGCCTTGTCCTCCTGGAGACTCCTGCCAGGTCAGCTTAGCCAGAACCAGATCTCTACCCCAAGGGGTCTCCTAGCTCCTAGCCCCACCTTGGCCCCGGCTATCCGCCCCCACCACCTTGCTGTGGCCCCTGATCTCCCATACAGGGTCTGAGTACCATCTTCCTTCCATGCCTTAACCTGTGTCACTGATTCATTTTCCCTGATTTGGGGCCAGGATGTCCCCATTTCACGTTTCCTGATCACATATGCTTTACCGGCTCCTGGAGACAAGAGCTCCTTTCCAGACGCACTGAGGCACTGGCAGAGCCACTCCCTAAGCCCTGCTTTCTAGTTGCTGCTCCCCAATTCCTTCGCACCCCTCCCCCATCGCCTGATATTCTAAACTCCACAGAGAAGCCCCGCCTCAGCAATCAGGGTGCTCAGTGATATTTAGAGTTACAGAAGCCAGCATCCAGAACCTGGGGCCCTTCGCGAGGCCCCTTCCTGCTCTTTAGTTCTGTCACCCACTAACACAGAGCCTGTGCATTTCTGTGAGGGTTCACTTGCATAAACACAGGGCGTCTGTCCATCCAGTGCCATGCTCCGAAGAGAAGGAAGGAGATGCGTGCCTGGGTGGGGGAGACCTGGCTCTGGGCGCAGTGGGCTGCCTCCTCCCTCCTGCTTTGTAAAAGCCTGAACTGCTCTCAGAACACAGCCTCCAAGACACTGGCCCTTGAGTAACTCTGCTTGCTTCTGACCAGCTGTCACCTCCTAAATGTTGGCTTTTGAGCGGCAAGCAGCCAGTCATTCCAGTAACCTCCGGATCTGTTGCATAAAAGACATCAAATGCAGCTGGACAGATGAATTTTCTGTCCCAAAGTGGAAACTCAGAGACCAAATGGAGACGGACAGAAGGGGGCTTGCGAACCCATGAGACGCATCTCCTCAGCTCCATTCCACTCCGCTAGAGCATGTCTGGAAGGCTTTCTCCCCTGAGCAGCACTCACTCGGAGTGTGGGCAGGATGTCCTCACTGGCAAGCCCAGCGGCAGGCTTGTTTAGGAAGCAGGGGATCCTGGCAAGTGGAAGCAGTTTTGAGCTGTGACTTATCCTACTGAGTCTCCTCTGCGTGGCCCAGGCTGGCGGCCTTGAACTCACAGCAACCTTCCTGCCTCAGCCTCTTGTATGCTGGGATTACAGGTGTGTGCAACCACACCATTAAAAAAAAAAAAAAAATCCCACCCACCCCACTCCCAGTGGAGGAGTTTCGTTTGCTTCCTGTGTCAGATGCTCTTCTAGCAGCCATCGGGGTGCTTATCTTTGCAATCTCCACCTGCTTCCTGCTGTGCGGGGGGCTCCTTCGACCCGTCCTGTGGTGAGAGAGGGGGCTTGAGACCAGCGGCAGGGGCTCCGGGCTCGGGTCCACCGCTGCCTCGTGTTTCCTGCTCTTCGTTGAGAGAACCCCTGTGCTTCTCGGAGCCCCATTTGCTCAGCCAACCCTCCGCAGTGATAAGGTATTCTACGGGCCCCTGCACCTCCGCGGTCACAGCTGTGGGGGTGGTGGAGGGCGGGTGCTAGATCAGCAGCCGTCATTACTTTAGTCCTTTAAGATCTGCCCCAGTTCAACAGCTGCCAAACGCTCTCTAGTCAGTGCTCCTTTTCTCTGTTCCAGCAGCATCTGCAGTGCAGAACTCAGGTTAGCGCTTGGCTGCTCTCTAGGACTGGAGAAGTGGTCGGGGAAGGCCCGGCCCGCCGTCTGGATTCCAGACTCCTAACCGCATCCCCTGGTGCAGCATTATACAGGCGCTGGCCTGGGACCTGCAGGTAAGCTGTTGTAACCTCCCCAGCGAAGTGAGTGCGAGCAATGAGGGTATCAGGGTCTTCCCTGTGCTCCCAACCGGCATGTGGCTTTCGTCTCCCTGGAAACGCCCCTGTGGGGTATGTGTGTATGTCCTGGTTTCTACCTTATTGCCCGTGGCATTGTCCACCAGGAAGCCGAGGACCCAGAGGACCATGCTGCTCACATCCACCGGACCGAGGCTGTGGCTCCTGGATTCCAGTGTCACCCGCAGCTGGCCGGTGCCTGGATGGAGCAAGGGATCCAGAGGGTAGGCGAGGGCCTGGGGTGGTGGGGCGAGAGACCGGTCATCTGGCAGCGCCACCCTGAGGTTCCCAATGTCCTCCTCTTCTTCCTCTTCCTCCAGGCATGACTGAAATACGTGAGTCACATATTCCAAAAGCAGCAAGTGGAACAGATGCCAGGAGCCTGCACAGAAACAGCAAGCAGGAGTGAGTGAGGTGGGTGGCAGGAGGAGGGGCAGTAAGGAACCCGAGTCGGGCCTTTCTGAGGCCGACTCATCGCTGCAGCTGACTTGGGGGTGGGAGGGATGTCAGGAGAGGGCCGTCGCTCCTGCAGCAGTGATACCCAGGGCCATCTCAGCCACGAGAGCGTGAGCTGGCAGAAGCCGACCCCACAGGCCCTGGCTACTGTTCCAGAGCCAGATCTGCCTCTTCCCTTCCAGAAAGGAGATGATCCTTGATGCTTGCCCTAGAGACCCAGCAGGAGCTCTGCACCACAGCAGTTGCTCACAGATAACTTCTAAACAAAGGCAAAACTGTGTCTCATACACAGTTTTATCCAACTCATCCATGAAGGTGGGTGTTCAGAAGGTGTTGGGGTCGGAGCGAAGGAGAAGGCAGAGTATTAGACACGGGAGGCTGGGAGGAGTGGAGGCATCGAAGTGCACACAGAAGCAGGCGGTCCTGTCCTCAGCGACCCTCAGCTGTGTCCGCTGGATGCATGCAGTTTGCTCTTCTGTGCCTGAGACGCATCTTCGAGGCCAGCAGGCTGCCCCTCTGCAAGTGGCATCCCGGATGAGGAGAGGGATGCTCAGTCCTTTTCACTCCTCTGCTACCTGCAGCCAGGGCCTTTGCACTGAGCTACATCCTCAGTGCTTTTTAAATCTTCAGTTGAGAGACAGAATCTCTCTAGTCTCTCAGTTGCCCAGACTGGGCTTGCAATTGCAGCGCTCCTGCTTCGGCCTCCTGCAGGGTGCTGGAGTTCCAGGTGTGTGCCACCAGGCCCAGGATGTACATTATCTTTGCAGAGCCCTTTGTCTATTTCAAGTAGTTTCTCCCCCCACCCACAGGGATGAAGCTCAGCAGCACAAGCACCTGCCTAGCAAGTGTAAGGTCCTGAGTTCATTTTCCAGTACCAAATGCCAAACCAAGCCAAAAACCCCAAACAAAACCCTGCTAATAGCTGAGCAGTGTTTTTGCCCATCCAAAGCTCCCACCTGTTCCTACCCAGGGTGCTTTGTCTTTCTATGGGTGGGGGATGTCAGACGCCGGCTGTGAGATGCATGGCCTGGTCAGGAGTGGCTTGGTCACCAAGGCTTGTCCTCCTCAATCCTGTGCAAACCACAGCCCAGCATGGAGACCCAGGGAAGGCAGACTGTGGCAGGCACAGATGCCACAGGGCCGGGCTGCTGCTGCGGCTGCGTGTGAGCTCTGCGCTACCTCCCTGCCCCAGAAAAGCATCAGCATGCAGCCTAGCCTGCTTGCGCTCATGAGTGAGCAGGGCCTCCTTATAAACCAGCGCCCCCTGTGTGGCTGCAGAACCAGCCTGACCAGGCCTGCTTCTCCCTGGGCCCGCCTGCGACTGCGAGGGCCCCGGCAGCACTGTGGGCTTGAGGACACCAGCCTTGAATGTGAACCAGCAGGTGGAGGCCGCACCTGCCTTTACTGCCGCATGCCCAGGGCTGGGAAGGTGCCTGGGACACTGTGAAAGAGTCTGTCGAATGGATGAGTCATTCCAGGAAGTGGCAAAAAGTTCTTTTCCTCC
This sequence comes from Octomys mimax, assembly GCA_002564305.1. Lineage (NCBI taxonomy): Eukaryota > Metazoa > Chordata > Mammalia > Rodentia > Octodontidae > Octomys > Octomys mimax. The sequence continues at coordinate 11,233 of NDGM011122950.1, forward strand.
ACTGCTCTTTGTGTCGCATCTTCATTGAAGACATGATTTTCCTCCATGGAAGAAGAACAGCTAATGACCAGGAACTTCGCAAAGTGTGCCGCTGCCAAGGTAAATAAATAAGCACGGGCCAAGGAGCCCAGGTTCCCCCATTTCTGTTGCCTTTCAGTGCTTTTCTGAAAGCATCACGAAGTGCATAACTCAAAGGCAAGGGCCGGCTTCTGTGTGTCAGCCACGACAGAGCAAGGGGCTAAATGCACTATCACTTCGTCATTTTCATAAAAAGAGGGGGCTGAGGATGTAGCTCAGTGGCACAGTGCCTGCTGGCAAGCACAAGGTCCTGGGTTTAATTCCAGGTATCTCCCCCAAGGGGACTGTTTTTTTTTTCCCCTGATAATTTTATTGACAGACAAATAGCAATGAGACAGTTTCAAATCAAATTGGTAGGACAGTT
>NDGM011122966.1:0-17214 GCA_002564305.1 Octomys mimax
ATTTAAAAAATTTTTCATCCTTGCCTGGCAAGCGCAGGGTCCTGAATTCAATCCCCACAAATAAATACATAAATAAATTATTAAAAAATTTCCATCTTTAGCATCAAGGTATCGAGTTTATGCTTTAGCATCGAGTTTATGCTTCCCGGGTGGAGCTGGCTGGCCTCAGCACACAGCACAGCCCAGCCCTGGTCACCCCTTCTCCCTCCCGCTGCCTCTTGGTTCCCCTCTCCTGTGGGAGTTCTATTTCCTGACTTATTATCTCGCTTTTATTTTGCAGAGGAGACAATTTAAAGAAGAGCCACAGAAAAAGGGCAAAATCCCAGGGGCTGGGAAGAAAACAGAAAAAAAGGAAAGCTGGGGCAAGGAGCAGGAGTGACCCGGCTCCGGTTAGAGCAGAACAGAGGAGCCGCGGGATTAAACGCCAGTATGAGGCAGAAAGCGAAGACCTGGGCTTCGAACTGAAGTGGCCCTCCATGAACCGTGAGGAAGCGGCTGGAGAAGTGTGCAGACTACAAACTGCTACTGAGTTCAGGATTTGGAAAATGGAGCCAATCAGAATAACCTGATTAGGCAGTAAAGCAGGAGAGAGGCTGAGCCACCATTGCGGCAAGAAAAAGAAGGAAGGCGCAGCACTACTCTAGGTCAGGAGCTCCAGCCAGCTGAGCGCGGGCGGGGTGTGCGTGCGCAGCGCGCGGCTGTGCATCTGTGCGTCTGTGCGTCTGTGCGTCTGTGCGTCTGTGCGTCTGTGCGTCTGTGTGTCTGTGCCGGTTGACCGCAGTATACAGGACCCAGAAGTGTTTGTGTACAAACAATTGACCTCATATTCTCTTTACAAGCCCAAGAGGGAAATAAGCACCAAATTAAAATGCGCTGCGAATTGTTGTTTCCTCTCTGTTTAGATGCTAGCAGATATCACAATTTTCACAACTGAAATTTATTAAGGACATTTTCAGATAAAAAGATTAATGCTGCTCGGAACTCAGCCTCTGGTCCAAACCACTGACCTAAGCTCATGCCGTCTATGTGAGAGAGGACAGGGAAACAAAACCAGCACCATGGAGAAAAGGACCTTGCTCCCCAAAATAAATAAGTAGGGTGAATGAAAAACCCTTTTGGGCCCACAGACACAAGCTAAATGAATTCTCTGAAGAGTAAAACACATTTTCCTCTAATATTCTCTTAATAGATTCTTTAAAACATGATAAGGAGGCTGAAAGAACCCTGGGTGAGTCCACACAGATTATGCAAATTCTCATTTCATGTTTCCGCTTTGGGGTGAGGTATCGGCAGTATTTTCAAGCTGTAAACCCCCAACATTCCCTATCTCTGCTCCCCAGCCGGTGAGCAGGACTAAAGGATTAAGCAGACACGCACGTGATCCAGCAGCATGGGATGGTTACGGCGCTCAAAGGGACCGGAGATGTGCAGTTCTCAGGGGCTTAGAAAGAAGATTTTTAAAATACATTTCCATGATTTGTCTCAACTTATCTCAGCCAAGAGGTTAAATATTATTCTCTGTATCAGAGAGAGAAAAAGAGAGAGAGAGAGAGAGAGAGAGAGAGAGAGAGAGAGAGAGAGAGTTGAGACAGAGACAGAAAGAGGCAGACAGAGAAACCCCCTCCTGGGGATTAGCAGGAGGGCAGCAGGCAGGCAGAATGGAAATGACTTTGATTCTTAGGTTATCTAATAGCCACAACACCTCTCTTCACTTCCCTTTTGAAAATGTGAGGTTTATACCAGCAAATACCCATAATACAGTTTACCATAATCACTCTTTTCAGATTAATATCTCTAACACAGAAAACTATATCTTGGCATCATTTGGACTAAAGAACCCAACACACTGCGTTTTCATCTCTGCCTCCTCCATGCCCTAAACTCAGTTGACTCGCCCTACCAGAAACACTGCCGTGCTCCTGAGGATACAAGGCTAGGGTTGTCACGGCTTCTCGTACCAATGCCTCATTCAACAAGCACTGCACAAGGGGCCGGGGAGATAGCTCAGTAGAATAAGTACTTGCCTGGCAAGCACAGGGTCTTGAGTTCAATCCCTGGTACAAAAAAAAAAAAACACTGCATAGCTGAGCTTGTGCCCACGACATCACCAGGCCTAACATCTATGCTCCTAGACCACAGGCGAGCTGTAGAGTCAGGAACCATTAGTGCAGAGTCAAACATATCTTCATCCCTCAAGTGTCTTCATTTGCCAGGAATTTTAGCTCCCTCTTTAGATAAAAAATTTAAGCCGAATCAACCTAGAAAATTCACTCTTGCTAGGACTGCCATAAGTAATGGTGTTCACTGTCTGTGTTTTCCCAACAGAAAACAGAAAAATAATAGAGTGTTATCTGTCTTCAGTGAATGTCGGAGATAAGACAACACTGTAATGAATAAATCACGCTCTATTTGCCCTGATGCTATGATTTGTAATAAACGGCTCAGTTTTCTCTTTTTTCCCCACTATATAATCTGTACAGTCAGGTATTAGCACACAATCCTGAACTTTCAAACTAAACGTCCCTGATTAGAGACGTCACAAATCCACCAACCATGGCTGTGTCTCAATAAGAAAGGCCTCACTTGGACAGAAGCAACCCAGTGAGAGGCGGTTTGCTCAGATTATTTCTACCAATCATACCCTTTCAGGTTCACACTGGAAATGATCCAAGATTATTAGCCTAAAAGTGACAGGCACTATGGTTTTCAATATCTGGGTGGCACAGGAACTCAGAGGAGATAAAATCCAAACTACACCGTCAGGACTCTGCGCATCAGGCTTAATTTGGCTCGTTCTCAGGGCTCCTGTGCCCCCTGATTTCCAGAGCAGTGGAACCGGGGCGCTAATGAGGGAATGGGCAGAGCTCGCTGCTCACCAGTGTGTGTGAGCCTTAAACTAATAACTCAGCAATTACGAGAAAAATGAGCAGTAATTACACCCATTTTACTCGCGGCTAGACAGATGGAGCATTTGCTCCTCGTTATTGGCAGACTGTCACCACATTTATTTCATTTTTACTGTTTACTATTTGTTGTACTTTGATTAACAGTAATTATATGGTAGGAAAATATGAAAAGCATGAATGTTGGGTATTTTTAAAATAGAAACCCCTTTCCCCATTGTACATTGATAGAATCCTCAGTCCAGAACTCACTGAATGGATGTCCGTGTTCCCAAGACATCCAAGGCAGCCTTCACTTCTCTGGTGGCTTTTCTGCAGGGGATTCCTATGTTTCCTAATTATTTGAGTCATTATAGGCCCTCCCCTTGCCTCCTCTCCACTCCCCTCCTTTCCTCTCACCTCCCTTCCCTCCTCTTTCTCTTCCCTTCCCTTCCTGTGGGAGCCCTATATTGTTCACACTGTTCCATTTGTGTCCAGGAATGAAGTAAAGAAGAGAGGCACTGTGCCTGAAATAAATTAAATAAAGCGTGATGGGCATTTGCCATCGGGAACAAACGCCCGTCCACTTCCCCCACTGCTGTAAGGCAGTTCAGCACGTATGGTCCAGCAGCACGGGGATCTCCAGAGTTTCTCAGGGAGGGTCCCTTCGAAGCATATTGGTACGACAGAGAACACACAATGTTTATATTCCTCTTACTGACAAACCATCAGCAATATTGATAACACCAGGGGAGAAAACAAGCTGAAATTCATTTTTAGCAACTATGTTTCCAACTAGTGTTAATATTTAATTGATGTGGGCTAGAACTGTTCATGCGTTTAAAATAAATATGCATGACAAATGAGCCCATGCAGAATTATCATACAACAAGCATATGTTCTAGGTCATAGTGAAGTGTTATCTACTGCTGAGGAGGTCCCGTGTGTCCAATAACACTGCTCACACACTTCCTTTGCAGTGTTTGGGCCATGTGTGCTGCACACGAGAGGGAGCTGGGCTGTGAGCACGAATGTGAGCCCGCGCAGGCACAGAGCCAGGAGACACAAAAGCCAGCGCGGTCTGTGTGGGCCCTTTTGCAAGCAGACGTGCAGACGCAGACACTTTCCCTTCCTAACAGCATGCCTGCAAACATCTGCAAAACTGTTTGGGGCATGTTTTTCTTAATGAGATAAAAATGAAGAAAAAAAAAAATCCAAACACCAAAAACGAAACCAAACCAAAACTTAAATAAACACAAACAACAAATCCCAGCTTTGTTCTGCATGGGCTCCGTATTGATTCGTGGCTGGCCTGTGTTAGCCCTGCTCGCCTCGCATGTCTGGGAGCAGTCAGCTCCTTCCTGAGCCCTCGTCTGTGTCCCAGGGGACAGGCACCAGGCTGGGTGTGGGCTGCCGAGCTGGGGGTGGGCACATGAGATGAGTTTGGTCCTGCTGCTGCCTGTCCTCCAGGGAGACAGACAGAACAGGTGGTGCCCTGCCACACTCCAGCAGTGGCCCTGAGCACCCCAAGGGTGCACCCTTGCAGCCCACAAATCTCTCCTCCTTGTCCCTGCCCACCTGGCCCTTCACCCAGGCACTTGCAAGGCATTGTTGAACATTAACCATTCTATCCTGTGCCATAAAAATATCTGTGTGTTCAGTCCATCTGCTCAGGGGGTGACCAGTATGTGGGTGCCCGAGCCATGGGGACCCCGGTACTGCAGGGTGCAGACATCGCTCAGCTGCGGTGAGCAGCCTGGTTGGCTGGGGAGAAGTGAGGGCAGAGAAGGGGCTGGGAGCTCCCTGGAGGGGTCCAAGCTCTGGCCTGCCTCCACACCATAGTGTGCACATGCTGCGCACCACACACATATGCCACATGCACATATATCACATATGCATGCCATACATGTATACATATACACATGCCACTCATATATAATGTACAGCAGACACAGGTACACACCATACAATATACCACACACATCAGATATGACCCACACATGTACAGCACATATCACATATCACAGACACCCATACCACACGAGTCTACCACATACTATATTATACACACATACATACCCACACCATAAAACACAGCACATGATACATACCAGACATGTTCAGTGCATACCATGTTTACCTCAGGCATACAACATATCATACACATACAGCACACATCAGATTGTAGGCACACACAACAATCATAAATACCAAACACAGACACTCTACAACACAATTGCATGCATACACACACATATGCAGGAACGTGCAACATTGCTCCTTTAAGTGAATATTTTATATAGCTGAGGAAGGAAGGCTATTTTCACAGGATGAAAGAATCTCAGAGTGGGGAGTAGGGCAGGGTGGGAGGTGGACAGAAGCAGAACATCTGATCTGGCTGGCCACTTGGACGGAGGGAGCAGTGGAGAGGTCACAGCTGAGGGTGTCCGGAAGCAGTGAGAGCTGACCTTCAGGTGTCGACTCCAGGATCCTGCACCACCTGGAGAGCTTCCAAGTGGACCAGTGTGCTCCCCTGGAGCATGTCAGTGTGCAATGACAATGGGAACAGGGCAGGAACCCAGGAGGGTCCAAGGGGGTCTACTGTGCGTGTACTAGAGGAGGATCTAGGGTGCAGAGCAAGGATGCACTAGTGGGGTGTGGGTGAGTGTCCCCTAAAGATCCCTTGGAATTAGAGGACTGGCCGCCAGGGTGGTATCACTGGGAAGTGCTATAGAGCTAAGAGGTGGGGCCCACCTGGAGAGCTTCCGAGAGAGCTGTTACAGAGGGAGCAGACTGGCCTCTCTCCCTATTTGCTTCCTGGGTCCACAAGTGATGACTTCCTTTGGGTCATCCCATGGGCCATGGGCAACGCCCTCCCCCAGAAGGGGTAGATATGCACATCACGTCTTTGAGCTTCCACACTGTAAGCTAAATAACCCTTCCTTTCTTCATAAACCATGTGCCTCAGGCATTTTGCTACAGTGACAAAGAACTGACTATATGGTGGGGCTTCCCTGTGCTCCTAGCACCAAGGACAGGACTTGAGGTGACCAGACAGTAGATGTGTGGGCAGTGGAGAGACCATAATAATCAGAATCTTAAGTGAAGCTCAGAGCCATGTCAGATCCACACATGGGGTACCACCTACACACAGGCAGAAACTGCTTTTTGTTTTGTTTTGTTGCTTTTGTGTGTGTGTATGTGTGTGTGTGTGTGTGTGTGTGTGTGTGTACTGCCTTGACCCCAGGAAGACAGGTTGGCAGCCTTCCCTCTTACTTATACCAGTTAGTCTTCAGAAAGGAGCCTGGCTTCTCCTTGTCTTATTTTATCTGACATACAGAGAAAAGGTATTGGCCAAGTGGGTGACCTGTGAGCCACAGAACTTGTGCTCGCACAAGAGCATCTTGGCCGAGCGAGTGCAGGAAACCTGGAGTAGGATCACTTGCACTGCCCCCGGCAGCACGAGCTCCCAGGGCCTCAGTGGTGCACTGTGCAGGGACGGAAATTGCTCACAGGACACCTGTCCCCTGCCAGCCCCAGCCGGACACAACCGGTGCTCAGCCCCTTTCACCGTTCAGCCACAGTGGACACTTCCACTTCGTGTCCTCCCACAAAATTCCCACATTGAAGTGTTAGTCCCAACAGGATGGCATCTGGAGTCAGGGTCTTAAAATCAGGTTAAAACCAAGGTGGAAAGTGGGCCCTGATTCAAGGTGACAGATGTTTTGTAAGAGCTTTGGACATGGATATCAGGGCTGCACACAGAGAAAGCCCCAAAAGGGACATAGAATGCTGCCACCTAATATCAAGAGGAGGGGCCTCAGGAGAGCCCCAACCAGCTAACACCTTGATCTGAGACTTTTACCTTCTAGAATGGGAGAAGAAAATATTGTGTTTGTCAACCAGTCTCTGGCATTTGTTATAGAAGCCTGGGTAAATGACACATTCTCTTTCATCTACGACCACTGAGTTGAGACTCGGGCTATGGGGGTAGAGGAATCATGGTGCGTATGTTACACTCCTAACTTCCTAAGATGCAGCCTAGATCATGTTGGTCCAAGCCAGGGATGCAGAATGTGAAAGACTTCAGAATGGAGCTCCATGTGGAGAGACACCAATTCCACAGCTTAGGAGTCTGAGAAATGCCTGCACCCATTAATAGTTACTACATGCTTTCTGGATGGATGGATGGATGGATGGATGGATGGATGGATGGATGGGTGGATGGATGGGTAGATGGATAGATGGATGGATGGATGGGCAGATGGATCAATGGATAGTTGTGGTTTTTTTTTAACAAGAGTATAAAGCCAAACTCAGATGATTTTACAATATTTCTCACTCCACCAAGTAAGTGTTAAGGGGAAGATTCAAGCAATTTATCTGCAATTAGGATCTTCATTAGCAGATGCACAGTTGTAGAAAGCAGAATTGAAAATGGGACTCAGAATTTAAATCCATGGAGATGTTTAATGCTTCTGCCTTTTAAAATGTATTTTAAAATGTGACTGCAAGATTTCTGAAATTATATTTGAAGCATCTGAAGCCAGGCACTCATATACTTTTATTAAATTTTACAAATAAGAGTTACATGGTGGGAAGGCTTCATTTTGTTCCAGTTTGGGTTTTGGCAACAGAAGCATATTCTGGAAGCTGTCAAATCAAGGATATTTTCCCACTGTAACAAGATAATGGACTCTTTCATGAAGAATTTATATACTTTCTCACTGCATCTTTTCTCCCTAATATTTCTTTTTCCTTCTTTCTGTGCTAGTTGCTTGATGTCTTGAAAGCTATGGCAATTAAGGAAAATGTATGTGGGTACAGAGGTAACAATTAGTGCAGTTTCTCATGATCTTAATGGCTTAATATGCTCTTCAAAACCACCAAAAAGCCAAAAGTGTATAAAGTTGCTGAAAAAGAACCATGTAAATCATGCTCAAAGAGCAAAAGATCTCATTAGAATGATGATCCACAAAGAGGAAATTTGGCTGGTGCACAAAAGGCTGTTAGTTGAATAATGGTCAAGGTATCAGTTACTTTTCTCTTGTTGCTGGGACAAAATACCTGACATCCAAAATTAAGGAAGGAAAGGTTTAGTTAGCTTACAGTTAGTGGAGGTTTTGGTCCATACTCAGCTGGCTCCAAGGCAGAGTGGCACATGGCAGAAGGCAGCAGTACATGGTGGTGGAAAACAGCAAAACAGCAAGAGCACAAAGGGAGGAGTGGTGGACTAGAGCAGGCCCCTCTCCCTTCCTTATATTGCACTCAGGCTGTCCACCCCAGGGTGAGTGCTGCACTCACACCCACGGTGCCAGCACTGGATCAGTCCCATTGTGATCACTGGATCACAATCTCCAAAAGCCCACTGCCCCAGGATTACATGAAGCTTTGGGGTGACACATAGACACAAACCATTACAGTCAAGTACAACAAACTGAGACTGCTTCAAAGGTGTGGGTTCCCCACGATGCTTCAGTGTAGTGATGCTGTTCAAACCACTTGCTGTTTTGTAGAGGCAGGTATACAGTGGTCAGGTGAGAAACAGGTGAGAGAAAGGTCAATGTCTTGGGATTAAGCATTAGGAAGACAAGGCACCCCCTTCTTGCTCTGCACTATCCACACCCATAATTTGTAAAACACTGGCATTTGTTGGCATTTGCTCATGAGTCTAAAACTATGTGGGTTTTACACAAGTGTTTTACCCCATTCACTTCTAAATCCATCTCAACTTAGCAAAGTGGGGAAAACTGGTTTGGTTTAAGGACGACTCCAAAGCAATGGATCTCAGTTATCTTGTGATGCTTCAACTGCTTCCTCTGTAAAGAATGCCAAGCATAGAGTGTATAGAAATGTGTGGTGAAAATGCTTCATTAGTACTATAGCCTGAGGGCGTTGGGCCTGAGATTAACTGCAGAAACTGAAGGGATGGCCTTACTGGGAGGGACAGGGATGACAGCCACCTGACACAAGAGCCAATGAAAGAAGAGCACAAAATCCCCACTGAAGAGAAAAATCTGGATGGAGCAGGGACCTGGAATTTAGACTTCCAGGGGTAGCCCTCTGCCAATTCCCTGAATACTGATTTCTTTCTGCAAAGGGAGATCCTGAGCACGAGGAGGGTCTCCCTGGGCTGCCTGGGAACTTTCCAAAGACTTACTTGCTATTCTCTTAGCTTGTTTCAGTTCTTCCTTGCATGACATATTCAAGAATGACAAAAATAGTGACATGAAATGCACAGAAAAGACAGAACGAAGCTCTACATCAACATAATAAGGAAGGCGCTGGCTGAGCTACAGTGGGATGGACCCCTGGCTCTCATCCAAAGGCACGGCCACTTCCATTCTTCTTTCCAACCCCTTCTTAGCTCTCTAGATGAGCCAACCATCCCTTAACCCTACCCCCCCAGCTGGGCACCCCTCGACCCAGCAGCCTGCGTCTCTAGCCCAGCACATGCTCTGGGGTGCCAGACATCTGTCTAATCCTGAGATTCTCTTTCCATATGTTTGTCCAATTTGTCTTTCTTCCAGCTATGGCTCTGCACAATCCTGTCAAGAATATATAGCATCATAAAAACACAAACTTGTTTGCACTTTGCTCTGTGGTTTTAAAGAATGAAAAGCTCAAACCCTGAATATTTATGGAGCTCTGTCAATTTATTATTGTAAGAATAAAATTCTTGATCTTATTTTCACAACTTTATTGACAGCTGCATTGAAATAGGTGTAAAAATTCAGAATACTAGCCTTAGCTGAAAGAAACAGTTTTTGCCTCTGCCCCTATGTTCTTTGATAAGTACGTTTCTGTCCTTATTTCTGCAAGTGTTTTATAATCTTCTGCAATGTTTCTCAGACTTGTTTGATAAAGTGACTGAGTCACGTACTAGATGCTAGGAGTCTAAAAGTTCAGAAAGAGCGATTAAACATCAGACTTAGATTAATGAAACAGTAAAATGCGATGTGTGATGGCTCACTTTATTCAATTTTTCTACTATTATTAAATAGATTTGGCAGGTCTCACAGAAATTATATTACACAAACCATAGTCCAAAGTCTGGTTCCTCTGTCTAAAAGTGGCAAAATTTCAAGTACTGTGCAAAGATTTAATAGTGCTAGTACAGTGAGAAGACATAGCCTTTGGTATAGTTAAAATAAGCAGAACAAGAACTCCATATCATTTAAGAAGTATCCATTCACCTTCTGAACTATTTTCCTTCAAATTTCATTAGATAATAATACTTGGCAGCTGTTTTTCTTTTCATAACTTAGGAATCCTAGGACTTTTCAACGTTAATGAAAATGCAGCTGATTTACATAACATTACATCTGTGTGATAAGCAAGACACTCCACATCATCCATCTGTCTCTAAGCATCCAGACAGTCTGGTACAATCACCCATGTGTCTTTCATGAAAGTGCCAAACAATTCCAAGTGGGCAGCAATGTGCTACATATGGGAGGGAAGCATACTGATTTCCTTAGCACTCCAGAGAGCCTGTCCAGAGTGACAAGGGAGAAGCATGGGAAAAAGGAAGATGGTAAAACTGGGGTCTGGTTTCTTACAACCACAAAAAATGATATTTTAAATAAAGGTTAAGAATGCAATAACTGCTACTGTGTCCCAGGGTTGGTATTAAAATAATTCAATGACCTGTGCAAATACATAAATCAGTCAATAAATTTTTCCCCACCTACTTATACCTAAATTCATGCAGATGTGGATGATATCTAGACCCTCCTCCCCCAAAGCCTCATACACTCACGGATGGGAGGTGGCTGGATCTAGGATGTTTGAATACAGAATAAGGCTGCATGGTTATTAAATTAGTTCACTGATTAGTTATCATTATTTGTGATTTGGATCATAGGAAGGTCTACCCTGGGTGTGGGTAGCACCAAACAATAGGCTCACAGCCTAGATGGAATAAAAAGGATAAGAGGCTCACTGTTTGCTATTTCCTCCCCGCCCTACCATGGACTGTTTCTACCCTGTCATGCCTCTTAGCTGTGCTATCCTGTCTTGGAGACATCTGATTATAAACTGAAGCCTCTACAGACTATGAGCCAAAATAGACTTTTCCATCTTTAACTTATGATTGTTGAATATTTTGCCCCAGCAATGAGAAAAGTAGCTAAGACATATGTGTGTACAGAAAATAAAACTGCTTAGCAAGTTCCTGATGCTACATCACTTACTGATCACCAAAGCAGTCCCATATTTCTGAATTTAGAAACTGCTAGTGTGATCTTTCACACGGTCCCAATGTCCCAAGAGCAATGATATCCTCAGGTAAGCCAGGATTTGGCCTCACATACTTTCATGACCATTCCTGAACAAGCAAGTAGAGAAAGGAGTGGCTGGAGAGAGCCAGGCAAGAGTTGGCCATAGGAGCATTGGGTTTCTGAGGGCTGACCAGTTGTCTGCTTCAGGAGTACCACACACATTCAGAGGAATAGCCCAGGCTTGGCCTGCAACATCACAGCTCCAGGGCTCGGCAGCCTCAGCGATCTGCAGCTCAGCCATGGGTCCCTGGCACACACCACTTCCAGACCTCAACTCTGAGGCATGAAAACATCCCACCCAGGGACAGTCTTGGCCAGGCTTTGGCTTTGAATCATGTGTAAGGTTGCAAGGAATGAAGGAAGGTCTTTGCACAGATGTCACAATTATGAAGGCAAGAGCTAATGAAACCATCAAAAATAGTTGCAGAAATTTATCACATATTTATATTTCTTGTGAGACTCCCACTCAGTTGCAAAGCTGGCACAGTTTTCTACCATCTCCCGCAGGCTTTGGCCTGCCTTCAAGAACTTCTGTAAGCACTCACAAGTCTTCGTTTTCTCTTGGAAAGCACATATATTTTGAACATTTGCCCATATCCTGTCCATATCATCCCATCAATAATTTCTGTCTCTCTTACTTATACCTGTAAAAGAAACTTTCTTGCTTCCTCTATCCTCAAAAGCACTGTGAAGTCTCTGGCCACAGATACTTGATCATGGAAAGACTTAGATTCTCTTCTCTGCTAGAAATTCACTTCTGCTGCAGGTTAACAAGACTTCAAATATTTTATACTTTGTATATATCTGACAACACATGATATTGATTGATTATTCAAGAAATGTGCTGCCTTAGTTTAAAAGGAAATGTACCAAGTTTTAGTGGATACCTTAAATATGAAATCTCCAAAATCTCATGTGCTTGTAGCTTGGTCTTCAATGAAGAAATGTTCAGAGATGAGGCTTGGAGAGGCGATTGGGTCAGAAGGATACTAACCTCATCAGCAGGTCAGCACACCTATGAGATCACAGCTGACTGGGTGACCAGGAGGTGGGGTCCAGCTGGAAGAAGTAGGTCCCTGGGGTGTGCCTTTAGAGGATACATCCTGTCCCCAATCCCTTCCTTTCTCTTTGGCTCTTTCTTTTTTGCTTCCTGGCCTCCACAGATAAGCAGCTTTGCTTCACCATCCTCTTCTGTCATGATATTCTCTTTAACTTGGGCCTACAGTAAAGGAACCAGTCTACGGTTGACTGGACCCTCCCAGTCAACATAAATATCCTCCTTCAAGTGTGCTTTTACAGCCAAAAAAGGATGACTTACACAATCTGTTTGGTTTAAGTCAAGCACACCGAAACCAACTCCTGTTCTGGAGGAGTGAGGCTCAGTGAGCTGAAAGGAAGTTCTGCCAGAGCTGTAGGTAAGACAGTCCACTCAGGAAGACCAAGAGGCAAGAGTCCTTGAGTTGCTGGCCCCCAAGTGCTGATCTGACAGCTGTCCCCTACACCCTCTGACCCCAAAGCTGGTACAATTCCTTCCTCTGGAGAAAAGGTACAAAAAAATTAAAAAGGCACAAGACAGTGAGATTACTATCTAGTTTTATTCATAAGAATATGGCTTTGAGGTTTAAAAGCCTGAACTCTGTATCTTTTTCATCATCTGACTGATGACATGAAGAACAGATACCAAGATGATATGATCATTCAGAACTAGCTTTCCCATGAGCAGAAGGTGTGTCATGACCTTGAAAAGAATCTCTTTTCAAGGAGCCTCATGTCATGAGCAGTGACCCAACATAAATCACACATGCATGTGTGCTCAGCTGAGTGAGAGGGTTCATGCCTGTGTGCAGTCAAGGGCTGAGCCTGCCATCTTGGGATGTTCCAAATGGCTGATGTTCTAGAGAAGGAACCGAACCTTAACAGACCCCTTAGTCCCTAGAATGTCCCTCCCGATGAAAATATTTCTGTGCACGAGACAAGGAGCTCTGCCAAGTAGTTTGTCCTGACAACAAAGTTCAATTGTTCATCTGGTACCCTGGACTATGCTGTATAACGTTGACTTCCAAAAACTGATGACTAAATAGTGAAGGTCACTGATGAGCACTCCATATACATGTGACCAATGCACAACAGGAACTGTGGGCACCAAGGCTTGAGTGAACTTGGATGGGGATGTCTGTTTGACAGTGGTGTTTTGTGCTACATAATGCTTTTAAGGTTTTGTTGATTTCTCTGTCTTCTGTCACTATGAATGGTTGCCCCTCTGCCATGCCACCCTGCCATAGACCAAGCCAACAACAGACTGAAACCTCTACAAACCGTGAGCTAAATAAACTTTTCCTCCTTTAACTTTAGGTATCAGGTATTTTGTCTCAGTAATGAGAGAGAAGTCACTGAGACAATACCTATCCACATGGCGATTTTAATTTATATCTTTTCACTAAAATAAACTATATCAATAAAAGCAATGACTTTAGAAGTCATGAGTCCTTCCATGAGCCATCAAGCTTGGCATAACCTTGTTAATCATCAAATTTCCTCCATGCATTCCTGCTCTAGTGTGAATTTTAAGCAACCCCAAAAGCCTATATGTTAGCTCTGCCCGCTGGCTGTGTCCTGGGAGACTGGGAAGCTTGCAGGGGGTGGAACTCAGCATAAGGCCCTTGGGGTCTATGCTTGGAGGTAGCAGGGAACCCTGGCCCTCACCTCTTTCTTGCTTCCAATTCCCAGCTATGACATGGGAAGCTCTGCTGCACCACAAGCTCCCGCCTTGACTGTGCTGCCACAGCTATCAAGGCCATGGGGCTGCCTGCCCCAAAGTACAAAGTGCAGTAGCCCCCTTCTGTTTGTAAGCCAACCTCCTCAGGTGGTTTTTCCAGTACTGCAAACCTAACAGCACCCTCCTTCGTAGCACAGCTGGGAGTAGAAGCCAGAGGATGGCTGACGGCAGTGTCCAGGCTGAGGGGCCTGGGGAGGCCCCACTACATCCCCCAGGCCCAGATACTAAGCATGGGCCCCTCAGGAGGACTCAGAGAGCCTTCTCTGCAGAGGCCCTATGCCAAACCTCTCACCACAAAAAGCCATGGGCCATCTGCCCAGACTGATGAGCAAAGAGGCTTCAATGGATATGGATGTGGACGTTGGTTTGATGGCAGCAAGAGAGGAAAGACCATGCACTCTCTGCTTGGCCTCCTCTGATGCCTTAGCCCTGGCTCAGACCCCCAGGCACTAGGTAAGGAGAGCCTGAATCCCAAGAACAATCCCTAGGTTGATTTGATCACTGTGCACTGGTGAAATTAAGATATCATGATCTGGTGTGATGAGGGGGGCAGTGCCAATGACAATCACCCACACAGAAACAAGATGTGCCATTTCTAACAAACATTTCTAATGTGTGGCCTACAATTCATATCCATTATGCACATGAAAAAATGTTAACATTTTACCCAACCCCCTGTGCAATGTAACCAAATACAGTACTTTCTTTTCTTCACAAATCGTATTAGCTAGCATGGGAATGGACACCAAAGATGCTTGAGAGCCTAACACCTAGCACTCTGGCTTGAACTTGGGGAGCTCACTCCACTACCCTCTAGAGTATAACTAATAGAGATGCTTTGTTGTTTGTTTGTTTGATACAGGGTCTCCTTATACAATGCAGGCTGGCCTGGAACTCAGGCTGTAGCTCAAGCTGGCCTCAACCTTGGAGTGCTCCTCCTGCCTTAGCCTCCCCAGGGCTGGGATGACAGGAATGCACTACCACACCCAACTCTTAAGTCTACTTTAGGAAGGTGCTGCACATCTGACAGACTGAGCCACTGGGTCTAGTGCTGAGTTGATGTGTGTGCTCCTGGCACTCTGGCCATAAGCGGATGTGTTTCTGGTCCATAATGGAATGGGGAGGGGCAAGTGAGCCTAGGTGCCCTGCAGCCTATAGTCAGGAGCAGCCTCAGCTGGGCCACTCTTCCTAACCCAGCATCCCCAGGGTAGCTTTCTAGCTGACACGAAGAATACATCAATAATTAGCCTGTAAGATGTGATTCTCTGTTGGCCTAATTACCCGGGCCATTTTCACAGGCAATAAAAGCAAATAAACCAGAATTCTGCTCCTTTTAAGGTGGAAAAGAGTTGAAAGCCGCACCAGGGGTTTAGTTGATCCACAGAAAAAGGTAGATGGACCTGGGCTAGGGTCTCCTGTTCTCCTGACTCCAGGGGAGGCTGAGGCTGTGTCCTGGGTCTCAGCCTGAAGCTGAGAATAGCTGGAAGCTATTTTGAATGTGACACTGATAGAAAGGAAGGCAGCCAATCCAGGTGGAGATTTGATCCTGTGTGCTCAGCAGGAAAGTGAACTGTGGCCAAGCTGACCAGGAAAGCATGGCACATTCGGTAGCGCACACAGAATTTCTGGAAGGACAACTGACAAATGATGCCAGATAGGTCTTCCAACTTCTGGGGCAGGCATCCAGAAGCAGGCCTAGGTGGGGCTAGAATCTTCTCTGTGCCTTTTGAGCTCTAAATGGTGTGTGATCACCAATTCACCAATGCGAGGGAAGTAAAAGCCAGGGGCAGCAGTCTCCGCATCAGGTCAGAAGACGAGTTAGGTGACATTTTCCTTAGGTGACCTCTAAGCAACCTAGACAGTTGGCAGAGCTATGGTTAACATGTGTGCCAGGCATGGGAGTCCAGGAGGAAGGCTCAGAGGCACCCTTGCTCGGAACCCTCACAAAGGAAGCTTCCGGAGTGCAGTTTGTGTTTTGGTTTGAGCTGGGGGGAGTCGCTCAGATCAGAAGAAAGCACAAAGATGACCGCAAGAATGTCACTTCCTGCCCAGTCCACAGACTTAACACTAAATTTCTGAAGCTTAGCTCTATGGAGACGTGGACCTTCTTCACTTTTATCACGTCTCTGGACTCGCCTCAGACCACTGCAGCCAAGGTTGGAAAACTAGCACGTGGCACGCACCACTGAGGAACCAACAGTACCAGGCACTGGAGTGGGGCTGACCCCTTGAGGTCATCTGAGCCAGAACAGCCTCCCAGCCCTCACCAGCCAGGGCATCGCGGGAACGCTACAAGAATCTTCATATTCATGAAGCTTAATGATAGCAAAATTGCCAATCTGTAAAATACAGCTGCATTTGAATACTCCTTTCAAGTCTGAAACATGAACAAAGAGACTACACTCCCCTGGAGACACATTTTTTTTCAGGGAGGGAGGGAAGGAGGAAGGGAGAGAAGGAGAATATAACAGAGGTGCTCTGTTTACCAGGAAAGCACAGTGCCAGTCACGCAGAAGGTCCTATTACATACTTCAAATCAACCACAGTATTCAAGTTGGTTAAAAAGAATCAAATAAAGTCACAAACTGAAGACCTTAATCCTAAAGATAATGTAGATTTTAGCTGCCAAGCTACATGCTCAGGGGCTTGCACGGGTTACTTGTACATTCCCTGCACCATGACAGTTTAACCAGGCTCTGTCTTAGGGCCCCTGCCATAAGCAATGTGGACAGAAGGGAAAGCAGCTGGGAATAACTGTGCCTGCTAGGCTCTAAACTACACATGTGTTCCTAACTATCTGATAAAAATTGAGACATTTAAGATCTGGCATTGCTATGCTAAGAATAAGCTCATCCTCTATGTAATCTTCTTTTCTCTTTGCAGAAAGATTCTCTGTTTGGCATGGTCTAGTGTCCAGGCACAATCCCATGATTCACAGCACTTCCTACCTTAAGCCACTCAGTGCTCAGATGAAACCAAGTTCTCTCTTGACCTTTTTATCTCCCATGATTCATAGTACTTCCTGTTTACAGCCACTTGGTGCTTAGATGAAACCACATTCCCTTATCATTTGTTTCTCCCATGTCCAGTTTCCACAGGCTGCAACTCCCAGGGCATAGCCTCATGTTCCTCACATAGTTACCCATGGCTGTGAGCAAGAAGCCCCCAAGCAACATGGGAAATGAAAGCTGATAACATAACAGGGATTAATGAAATCTTCAGACAGGTCCTTCCATGTACTTAGAAGTAAGCAAGGACAAATGCATTATCGAAT
>NDGM011122982.1:0-14025 GCA_002564305.1 Octomys mimax
AAGTGCAAGGGCCTGAGTTCAATCCCCAGTTCCGAAAAAAAAAAAAAAAGTCAAAGCAGAAAGTAAAATTATACAAAGCCAGAAATTCCATCAATACATCCTGACAGATGTTTATTTTATAGAAGGTAAAGGAGAGTATTTTTACAACACCAGAAACATCTCAAGTGACAGAGCTATGATCTTCTTGCTCCAAATTCATGCAATATGACCTATAATGTTCCACCTAGCCAAGCAAGTAACAAGGTCAATCTTGATTCATGTGGAGAAATACTCTTAACTATTAGTGGAAGGGCTTCCAAGGTGCATGTATATTTTAAATCCACCACAATGTGCTTATAGTGCCAAGAAATGCCCTTCGCTTGTAAACAGCATCCCTCAGCTGTGACTTCCATTCCGTTTTTCTAATGGATACTGTTCACTCTGCTAGATCCAGAGCCTGTAGGGTTCTGAGTGTCACTTCCTGGATCCTCAGGTAACAACTGTAGCCCTAGATCCCAGCCAGAATCTTATTACAAACAGAAATACTTTCTAGTCATGGTCAAAATATACTCTTTTTGCCTCTATCTTTATTCATAAGATTAGCACCTCAGATCTTAAAATGTCATTCAACAAATGTTTCCTAGTCTCTAGACTGTTTCCTAGGTCACTAGACACTTAGGCAGTTTCTGGCTTTTGGTGATACAGACATATCCGCAGGTAAATTACATTTTAACATTACTGAAGATGGGATATAAAATGCTTTTAGGTGAAAGAACAGTAAGGTTATGCTAAGAAGCATGATCATACATAGAGAAACCTAGTTCATGTGACACAAGGATTCAGCAAGATGAAGTGTAGAAGGCATCTTCACAGAAGAATTGGTATCTATCTGCAGCTAGAATCCAGCTGCTAGTTGTCCCAGACTTGACTGTGTCTCAGAGTCATGGGGATGTCAGCCTAGACCGATGAATCAAAATGGCCTTGGAGCCTGTTCATCTGGACCAGACACAATAGGAAGTGAAGCCATCAACCACTCAGCAGGTCCAAAGTGGGGAATAGGAAGGATTATACTTAGACCTTGCAAATGATTCTGCCACAGTATGGAGCTGAAGATGGTGTGCAGAGAGCCAGGGGAGCTGGCTAGACCTTAAAAAGAAAACAGAGACAGGCTGTGGTCCCGAAATAGGGTCTTCTTGGACAAAGGGGTCAGAGCCAAGGGACATTTCTACAGAAGAATCACCTGGATTTTCTAGGGAAGAAGGCTAGATAAATAGAACAAAGAGTAAAAATCAAGGAAAATACTGAAATTTCTATATCTAAAGTAAGTAAGCATGAATGCCTTTAGCCAAGGTCCAGTACTGAGAAAAGAGTACTTTTGGAGAGAATGAGAGATATAGGACTTAAGATGTCAGGAATAGCCCAGCATGGACACATCTATGTGATGGTTAGAAATGGGGGTCTGAAGCTTCAAAAGCAGGTAAAGAGCCTTAAACCAAAGATCAACAAGAAGATAAGAGCCAAAGCCAGAGCAGTAACTAAGTTTGCCTGGGATCATGCAGAGTAATAGTTCTCCAACTTCAAAGCAAAAGAGAATCACCAGGAAGACTGTCAGAGGTGTAATCACAGAGACCTTCCCCAGGGATGCTGATGCAGGAGATCCTAGAACAGGCTAAGCGATGAACATCTGCAACCACAAGTTCAGGACCACATCCTGAGAATCACTGATGCAGACAGAGCACAGGGACACATCCGAGGCAATTCCCCAGAGCACCAGCAGATAAGAGAAACAAACATGGAAAAACCAACAGTCAAAACAGATATGGGCTGAACTGTGTTCTTGGAAAATTTGCTTCTTAAAGCCCTAATCCCAAGCTCAGAATGTGCCTATATTCAGAGACAGGGCCATTAGACAGGTAATTAAGGGGAAATGAGATCGTATACACAAGCCCACATGACTAAAGTATCCGTGAGTAGAGGAAATTTGAACATAAGTAATCCACACACAGAAGGACAACCAGGTGAAGACAGCAGAGGAAAACACCACTCTACATTCCATAGAGAAAGATCACAGAAGAAATAACCCATCTGATACACTTATCTGGGACTTCTATCCTATGAAGCTCTGGGCACATAAGTTTGTGCTGTTAAATCACCTAGTCTGTGTACTAAGATCTAAAATGTCACCCAAAAGTGCCATGTGTTCAAAGATACAGCTTTCAGAAATCATATATATATATATATATATATATATATATATAATGGGCTCTAATTTCATCAGCAGATTAACCCACGGATAGACTCATAATTAGATGGAACTATTGAAAGTAATAGAAATTTAGGAGGTAGGACCTGGTGAAAGAGAATGGGTCATAGCCATGTGACCTTGGGGACTATACCTTGTTTCTAGACCCCTTCCTTTCTGGATCTTTCCCTTTTTCTTTGCTTTCTGGATGCCATGAGGTGAGGAGCTCCCTTCTGCCACCCCTTCCACCATGATGCCTCTGCCTGGCCATTAGCCTAGAAGTAATGGAATAACAGACTATCGACTGAAACCCCTAAAACTGTATAGCCCAAATAAACCTTTCCTTCTTTAAGTTAGCTTTCTCAGGTATTTGGAAATAACAATAAAAATATGACTAATACATTATGGAAACCTTAGAAAAATGGTATATAAACTAAGATGAAAAGGCAAAAAAGTCAGCAATAAAATCAAAAGAAAATGGGGCTAGGGTGTAACCTAGAGGTAGAGTGTGAGCTTACCACGCACAAGGGCTTGGGTTTCATTTCCAGCATTAACAATAAAGAAGTAAAAGCAAATAAAAGGAAAGTATAGCAACAAGGCAAGGGAAAGAGTGGACCAGGTACCTGATTCTACAGAAATATCAAAGACAATGAGACCAGAAAGGAGGAAAACTAATAAATTCTTAATGGGACCCATGGCAGCAGGCTGAGGAGGCAGAGCACAGATTACCACAGGTCACAGCTGGGCTTGACCTTGAGGAAACAGGTAAGTGTGGACTCCACTTGGTAAAAGTGCAGCAGTTACAAGGTTAGCTTTACAGTAGCTTAAGAGTATTGAAGGGAAATATTTTTACATTGGAGAAATTCAACGTATCTGAGACCAAATAAATAAATAAATAAAACAATAGATAAGATTATTCTGAAGATTTTAAATCATTTTAAGGCAATTAGAAAGTTAGAGAGAAGAGTTCCAATTTAGATGAAAAAGAAGAGGATGAAACTGGGAAACAGAGAAATGAGGGATAGTAGGAGTGTGCTATACTTTTCTCAACACAGAAGGAATAAACTATGGAGAATAGAATAAATTTTAAATGGAATGTTGGAAAGGGCAGGAGCTGACACTATTTTTAAAACTAAGTATTTTCCTTATAAAGGTAGCATCACCAAAGGGGCAAATTGGGTGTGGCAGGTAAGAAGATTTTTTTAGGTTAACTGATACCTAAGATATGTTGAATGAGAACTTACATGCTTCTAATTATGTGGTATGGGGCAGGGACAATCTGCTTTTATCCAACTCACAAAATAAACAGAGACAACACAGCATTCTCTCTTCATCTGAAAGTAGCCATCAATCTTTACCAACAATGACTCAGACAATATAATATGTACTTAAAATCTGAGGGTCTGAGACAAGAGGGAGAGACACTGGGCCCACTGAGGCCTTACAGCCACTTGAGGTGGATGAGAAGGCTTTCAAGCCTTTGGGTCACAACTATCAAGTGAGTTTCTTGAACATGTCACAGAGGTCACCAATAGTAACAGAGTGCACAAAATGGCTGAGATACTATCAGTGACCTTATATAGTCATCACCTCATTGCAAAAGCACAAGTTGCATTCATCATCACCAGAACCTACAGGCAAGCCTGCAGTGGAGATAACAACTCTGTTCAAGTAAGGCCAAAGGAGGGGGGCCACAGGTTGCAAAGACCTAACAGGAGACCAGAAGGGCAGGAAGGCCAAAGGAAGTGACTCACACTCGAGACATTCACAAAGATGCACATAGTAACCTGATCTGCGCCCAGGACAGACCATCGTATGAGACCTACATCACTTGGGCCAGGAAAGAGAGAGAGCAAGCTAAGAACCAGTCAGGAGATAAAACTAGAAGTTTCCTTGCTGCTAGAGGGTCTCCAACTCGGCAGAGAAGGGAGCGAAGGCCACATTCACACTGTGCAGGGGTCCTGGGGTCATGGAGAGAGCAAAGGGAATCTACCAGGAAAGAAGCTCTGGGAATGCCACATTCATCAGCACAAGAAGGCAACCTGGATGGCAGAGAAACAGAAAGAGAGCTGTGAAAAAGGGTACTGGGGAAGGTGGAAGGAATTTAAGGAGGTCAAAGGTTGGTGAACTTAAGGACTGGAATCTTTCAGTTGACTGAGCAAATATAGACAGTAGATCCCTTAGCAAGGGCACCTTCAGGGTCCGGTGACAACTGAGTGGTGGGTTCCCATGTGGCCTCTATGTTTTCTCTGAGACTATCATGTGACAGTCACCACAAAGAGCCCCCAAGTGAACTCAGCCACTTCATGATCTGAGCAGGTCACTCCCTGTAGATGGTCATCTGACCCACAGAACACAAGAATTGATCCTATCAAAAATGACCTAATAAATAATATTGAATTCCATTTAGACAAAAACTTGACTAGCACTCAGGTATAACCAAAATTCTTATTAATCTAAAAAAATTGACATTTCCATTTTGGTCTGTAATTACCCTGGTTTTCCCTGGTGATGATTTAACAAAGACACTCTCCTTGGAACAGAATGAATACTGGTGTGATATGTTGTTTGTTTGTCTATTTTGATTTATTTCCTTCGGAGAACATATGCTTGCACTGTTTTTCCTCAAAGACTAGGGGTTTGAACCTAGAGTTCTCTCACAGAGCCACATCCCTGGCCTTAAATGCTGTAAACCGAGGTAAAGCCCACTCTTTTTCTGAGTATTCCAACTGTCTCCAGTGTAGATTCCTTTGTCTTGTGGCAAAGCAGAAAGGGTAGAGTTGAAGAGACATGGAAATCAAGGTAGGGGAGCATTTGATTATGTCCTGCCAATGCTTCATTGCCTCCCTCTAGTTCCCAAGTGTCTTCCAGGAGCCCAGAAAATTTCTGTAATGATCTTGATTACAAAGAGCCCCAGTGAGTAATCTCTTATTTTTTAAGGTTAAAGGTCCCATATATGGTCTTACATTTATAAACAAAACATAAAAAGTTTACAGTAGAATAGAACAAGATCTCCCATCACATCAAGAACAAAATTCTTACATGCTATTCATTTCATAAGGTTACAAGCAATTTAAAATGAGACTGAGTTTCTCTCCCATTGTTTAAGCCTTCCTGGGCTTCTCGTATACTAGATCTCCACCAGCCCATCAACCAGCTTTCCTTCCCTGAATCACTACTTATGAAATCAGCTGTCTTAATAGAGTTCCCTGAAATTTTTGCAAGACTCTTCAAGACTAAAGTATTGAAGTCCTAATACTGGAATTTCAGACCCTGAGACAACTGAGTGCACGCTAGAGGAAACAGGTGCTGCTTGTTGCTCGTTAATCAACCTCTTTGCATGCACTGATGGACAGGGAAACAGAGTTTCACTCATCTGTCACCTGATCTGACAGTCAGTGCCCACAATGGGACCACCCAAGCAAACCAGAGATGTGTTGGTGACTGTCCCTGTCAGGGTGGCCACATTTTCTCTGCCTTGCCAAAGGCAGCCAGCACACACACACCAAGCCCATTTGTAGCCAGTCCTTCTCTTCTTTGGCAATCCAAAGGCAAGCTGTTGAGTCTGCCAGCCCGACCCACCTGTCATGTGTCTCGCTCCCCAAACAGCTGGTGAAACCAATACCTCACTGAGCACCAGCCCCTGCTGCGGAGCCTGGCTTGGCTAGAGAATTAAACACACACATGTTCCTTCGAGCTCCTTCTGACAATGCAAACACATCATGACAAGTACCACACCATTCTGAGCCCAGCCACAAAGCCTTTGGTTTTGATTACATGAAATGCCTCTGGTGAAAAGGAGCTACACTTCTTCTAAAGCAATATGTGGCATCTGACTCCAGACTTTGGGTAAAGCCCAAAGACCCTGTCTTATACAGTGCATGTACTGCACTCCCACAGACCTTAGCTGAATTCTGTCCTGCTTTAGGCCGGCCCTCCCAGCAGCAGGGAGCCAGAACAGGAAGCTTTTCCCAGACAGCCCTGCAGGGCTAAGATTTTCCCAGGCAGAGGAAAAAACATATGATTTTTCCCTCTTCACTGGCCCCATTGATCTGTAAGGCAATTACTTGACATGTTACATTCTTCCATTGTAAATAGATCCAGGAATGGGAGGCTTCCAGGTTATAGCTTTACTGCCAAGTATCAGGTGTCACGATCCTTATCTTAGAACAATAAATTGAAGAATACAGATCCAGTGGGGCCATCTGTTGAAAACCAGGCTGTTCCGGATGAACAGCCTGGCAGAGTGATGCTGTGGCCATGAAGAGAGTAGAAGCGTAAAAGTCAACAAGAGAGTTTCTGTTGTACCACCATGATTTGAGGGTAGCTTCAGAGAGACAGGGAGGTGGCAAAGGTCAGACACGTGGAAGGCTTTTCATCTTCTCCCAGCCTAAGTGGCCTACTATACTTACCTACATGTGGTTACACTGTTCCCAGCCTCCCCTTCCTGCACCCACCACCACCCAAGAACAATAAAAGTCCAGGGAAGTCACTGTGATCCTTGCTTTTACTCCATTTAAACCCAGTCTTTAAGAGGAAGCAGGACAGGAAGGCTTTGACCTTGTCTCATTTACCTTTGACCACTCTCCTCTGCCTACGTGATAAAGCCCAAATTCCTTAACCTTTAACCAGCAAAAATCTGAGGCCTTATTGATTTCATAGTATAGTCCTAATAAATCATATAACGTTATACAAAAAAGAATCTTATCAGCAGCAACCATGATGGACAACCTGTATATACCCACCAAAAGAATAAGCGAAGGAACCAAGAGATGAACCAAGCACACCTCATCATCTCTACTTGCTTGTGGTCTCTTTGCTAGCCTTTATACACATATATTTTAAACGATTTCTAGATTACTTATAGTAACATCCAATGCAAAGATAGCTTTCTGTTCATAGTTGCTATATAGCATTGTTTAGAGACTAATGACAAAGAAAAGGTAGAACAAAGCAGAGCATGGTCGGACCTGATTTCTTCTCTTCACTCCTGCTTTTATAATGACCCAGCATGTTGTTACTCATCATAGTCCTCTGGACTGGCTGGCTGCCCCCAGCCCATTTCTGCATATCTGTGTCCTTTGCCCATCTGCTGTCTACCTCCAGGCAGCCCCCTCTTCAGAGTGCCTTGCAGGCCTCTGGCCCATCCTCTCCCAAACACAAGTCCACTCCTGTGTCTGTCAAGCACCAACACACTAAGCCAACTCTCAGTCATTCTTAAATACACCTTGTTCCCCTTGTACAACATAAGTTGTATAGTCCAATGGGACATGGACCTAAATTTATCTCTCAAAAGTCAAAGACAACTAGTACTCAGTGAATATAGTTTCAGCTCTAGAAATCTCAAGCACTGATAAGTGTCATTTCTTTGCACAAAATTAATCTTGTTTTCCTAGAAGTCCTCCATAACCATCCTAGGGAATACACATCTCAGAAGGACACTTCAATTAATTTCTTCCTAACAAAGAACAAGTTAGGCTCTTTTGAAAAGCTGCTATTATGTTCCTGAAACTGTTAATGCTGTCGTTATTGCTAGTTTAAATGGCAAAATTAATTTAGGTATCCTTGAGAGTGGATTTTGGGCATGAAGAAGATTATAGTTACTTTAAACTTTAAAACTAATGTAACTTATGATAGTAACTCAGCCCGCTGTGGTGACTCACGCCCATAATCTCAGTATCAGAGATGCTGAGGCAGGAGGATCGCCACAAGTTCGAGGTCAGCCTAGGCTACATAGTGAGTTCAAGGCCAACCTGAACTACATAGCAAGATCCTGTCTCAAAAATACAAAAGAAAGAAAGGATAGTTATTCAAGTCTCTGCAGGGGTGGGGAGATAGCTCAGGAGAATAAGTGCTTGCCTGGCAAGTGCAAGGTCCTAAGTTCCAATCCCTGGTACTGCCAAAAAAAAAAAAAAGTGTTTACCTCAAGTCTGTAAGCATTTAAGTTTACTTTGTAACTGTCTGAAGAATTTAAGGCATTCATTATCATATATGTCTTATAATCTGATATATTTAATAATCAAAGTTTTGTAAACAGTTAATGTCCTTCATTGCTTTAAACTGTATGCATAAATCTAATAGACTTGACTGTTGTGAATACCTCAATTACTCTTCAGAACTAAAGCCTTTCTAACATACAAGTCTTTTTATTGTTTAGCTTAATGTTTTTGGTTTTGGTTCTTTTGCTTTTCATTTTTTTGAGACCAGATATCACTCGGGAGCCCAGGCTTGTGCTGAATTTGTTGCAATCTTCCTGCCTCAGCTTCCCTCATGTTGGGATTATAGCCATGTGCCTAGTCTTTTTATAAATCAAATAATTTCCTAAATTTGATAAGTTTCCTCAACATTTTAATACTCTTGACACACTTACAAAATTCTCAAAACTTTTGTATTTCAAGGCATGATAATATCTTAAACTATTTCTTAAATCTGAATCATGAGACCTATTTGTTAGATATCCTGATTTTGCAACTATTTAAATTACTCAAATATATACATATGATTCCCAAATAGGATATTGTGGGTCAGATTCACTTCATTATTTTTCTGTTTCCCTCATTCCCAGGGTTAAGAGATGTTTTTGTTACCTCAGTTCCCATCAGTGATGAAGATAAAATATTATTCACCAGAGAAAGCTGGGACGTAGGCACAGGATCTGACTCATGCCCAAACTATGACGGACACACAGACCTGTTTGGACACTGTGACAGTGACCCACCAGCCAGCAGCTCAAACTGAGAGCCGTGTTTCCTAGCTCTCCCCTCTGCCTCCCAACCTCTGGCACAGTAAACTTCTTTCTCTGCTTATTTGTTTGGAGTGTGATTTCTTTTCTTTGATATTTTTGCCCTGCCACAACATTTCAGTGTCCTTTACCTGACTGTAAGAGCCCTTTCACGGCATTTCATTTGCTCCTCTAAAATGTAATATGATCCTTTTGTATGCCTTATCCTCTGTATTGGATATTTGAGATTCAATAATAATTTTCCCCGAAAGCCAGAGATCTCTTTGTATCCACAAAATGATCTAAATCACTTAATTCTATGCTTAAACAATGAGGAACTTGACAGAAAACCATGAAGATAGGAAACACTGGATGAAGCCAAGCTGTGCTATTCCCTGGGTAGGAAAGAGAAATGTCTTGCATCACCAGGGTGGGTCTGGGTGAGAGATCACCACTTGGTGAGTGGAAATAGACTTGAGACCCAAACATCAAGTCAAGGAAGTCAGTGCTGCTGGGGAAACAGACACACAGAATGTAACTCACAGTTCTATAAAATGGCCAACCTTTTCAGCCTCCATCAGGATATGAATCAGATTTGCAGTCAACCATTTGATTGTTTCCCTGAGGCCCACGAACTTCTGGAAACAGCATGTCCACACATCCTTCTTCCACGGTCAGTCTTCAGATCTTCTCTCTTCTGTTCCCTAAAAAAGTGTCAGCCTGACCTCTGAGCAGCCATTCAAGGGAAGAAGAACACCTTGGTCCCAGAAAGTAAGTCTGTACCCCCAGTCTGTCACTGGACAGTGTCTCCCAAGAGGGGTGGGGCAAAGCACAGCAGGTGTGATGCCATTCTGTGAAGCATCTCCAAGGGAAGCAAGAAGCCAGAGGGAGCTGGAGAGCTTTCCAGAACATGATCACATATCTATAGAGAGCTGCTCCCCTCTCTGCAGACCCAGGCAGGACCCATAGACCCAGCACTGCTGGAGCAGAGAGAACACAAAGAATCCCACAAAAGTCACAAAAAGACAAAGAAAGCTATGGCCAAGGGAGTGTAAGATGGGCCGAGCTGAGAGAGATGCAAGTGGCTCAGCTGGGCTCAGTCAGTAAGAGCCAAAAGCAAGGTATAGGAGCCCACCTCCACCTCCTTGCCTGCAGGATCACTGGAGCTTTCTCTGTGATCCCCACTTACTTAATAAACATAAAAAATTGAGGCTTTACTTTTTTTTCTTCTTTTTTTTCCAGATGGACCAGGTCTTGCTATATAACCCAGGCTGGCCTCAAACTCATGATCCTCCTGCCTCAGCCTCCACAATGCTGAGATCACAGGTGTGCACCACCATACTCAACATAAATGTGATAATTTAACCAGAATTATAGTAAATTTATAGAATTAAAGTCAAAGGGTAGTTACTTTTTTTTACTTTGAATATAGTGTCTTCTTAAAAGACACATACAAAATATGCATGGATGGGGGAGTGCTGCATTAAATAATTTGAAGATATAAAATAAGAGAAGACTATTTTCTAAAATATATTTTGAAATAAAATGGAAAAGCACACACAAAGAATTTAGCTCACAAAGTTAAGCAAGATTTAGGGGATGGAAACAAAGACAATGTAATATAACAACTCAGAGAAATTTTTTGGCAAGCAGAAGGAAATGTGGAAGTACTTTGACTCTCTTACAACCCAGCCCTAGGCTAGACATGAAAATCCGGTAATGATAAATTAGGCTAACCCAATAAGTGGGTGTGCGTACACCTGACATTTGTATCAATAGGATATACACAAGACACAAATTATCCAAGCAGTAGTTCTGTAAAGACTACTGTTAGAAAAAAGATCAAAGTCCATTTGAAGTGAAAGAATTATAATTTTTAAATTAAGGGAAAGGACAACAGATTAAATTGAGTAGTTCCTGTTACCCACTATGACAAACTCTTCAAAGTCTTCATTACTCTTTCTTCTAAAATCAACAACCAGTACAAGAAAAGGAGGTGGATGGTGGAGTGGAGGCGGGGAGCCTCACGGAAGCTTCAGAGGAAGCAAGGTCTGCATGAGCAGGCCCTTTAAGAATGCAAATCACTCAACAGGTTACTCATGATTAATATAGTTAATTTGCCCTGAGTAAGAGATTTCCATGCCTGCTGCAGCAGCAGAACACCTCATCTACAAAACAGTGCCTCTGTATTCCTCTAGTAAGCAATTTTGTATTTCAAGAAAAACAAATCTGCATTGTCCCCCAATATGGCACTCTTGTAGGTTCTCTTCCATTCACTGTAACATCTTCAGTGGCCACCAGAGTGATGTGTTCCCATAGCTAAAGCACCTGATGGTTGAACAAGGAGATAAATGAATCAAAGAAGAAAATATTTTGAACCAGAGGAGCTCTTTGATGACTGTGGTCCCAAGAAAGGTGAATTTCAACTCTGTTTCTCCTCATTTATCCAGGTTCCCAATTTCTCCACCTTTCCATCCCTTTAGATTTTCTGGGCTCTTTTGTTTCCTTGTTAAGGGGAGATGGTCAAAAAGAATAATGCTTAAGCACCTTGGTTTAACTATGTTTAAGAAAACTTGTCAAAATGGAAAGTAAACTCCAGGCATACTGAGTCAGTGACTGAGTCCAGGTGAAGAGGTGCACACCTGTGATCCCAGCAGGCTGAAAAGAGGAGGGTCACTATGAATTCAAGCTGCTTAGTGAGACACACACACACACACACACACACACACACACACGGTACATTGTGCTTATTCTGAGGCCTAATAAGGAATTAAGGTCTTCTTTATTCTTTCACATCTTTCTTGGCTCCATATTATAAAAATAACAAAGTCACAGCTGTGACACCACTTGTCTTTGATACTTCCATCCTGCCTGCCATTCTCAAATTATCATGGCATCTTGGCAAAATACAAGAAATCGTATGTCACTGTAATTTTTATCTTTCTTGCTTCCTCTGTTATTTAGTTTATGTTATTTCCCAAGAGCATCTTCTTTAGTTTTATTTATTTATGTATTTATTTGGTACAAGGTCTCACTGCACAGCTCAGACAGACTCCTAGTGATCCTCCTGTCTCTGTCTTCCTAGTGCTGGGATTAAGGCATGTGCCACCACGCCTGGTTTTGGGGGTCAACTCAGTACAGGACCAGCTTGGCATGAGGTGCGAGAGATCGAACCTGGGTCTTTGCGCCTGCCAGACAGGCGCTTAGACCACTGAGGTATCTCCCCAACTCTTCTTTAGTATTGTAAGTATCATGTGCTAACTGGGTTTGCCACTGGAGCCATGCATCTCCTTTGCTCTAACCCTAAACTATTTTTCTCCTATCCACAGCAAATCCTCTGCCGCCTGAGTCCTGCACGCTGAGTCTGCCAGTGATTCCGTGACACCACACTCCTTTCTCTTTCTCTGCCGAAGCAGTGCATTCCATCCACTCTGCACACTTGCAGCTCCATGTTTTCCCCTGATTGTCTAAGAAGTTTTACTATGTCATCATTGTTCAAGTGCAAAACACCTGTGTTTTCTAGTCTTGAAACTATAGATCCATTCCCGATCTTTAAGAGGAATATTCTCATTTTCTATAATTTATTCTGTATTATATTGGCTTCCTTTAGCAAAAATAACACCAAAAGTTACAGCATTCTAAGTATCTGCACTCCTGAAGCCTTGTATATAGCATCTCTGCATTACAAGGAGCAGTTATGTATCTAACCAGATTAGAAACCTTTCTTAGACCAATATACAATCTCTTGCTGCATTGTTTCTCAGTCATTTGTTTGTTTATGTATTCAGCAAACACTGCCCATGTCAAAGGCACTTTTTTAAAGTCATTTTTTAAACTCTAGAGGATGTCAATAAATTGAAAGTAATTGTGACTGATATATGTACCATGGCATAGGGACAAATTACAGAAAAGTGAATGGAAAGGACAGCACTGGGTTCGTGGTGTTGCCCTCGGAACCAGCTCTTCACTTGGAGCTTCACAGGTTCTGAATTCATGGCTGCCTTGGCTCGGTCCGCAGAGCTGCCTGACAATGCTGGTGTCTACAGCAAAGGGTCTCACAGCTGCATGTTGACAAAATACATTCAAGGAGGCTGGTGAGGTCCACCTGGTGCTGGTTTCCTTATATGTCTGCCTTTTGATGTTTAGTAAAGTGCCATTTGTTAACCACGTTCTCTGTTTGAAAGAAACTCCTCCGATTTGGAGTCTTGCATGGCCAGACTTGCCCTCTCTCCTTTGAGTCGGATCTGGTTCAACTTCAAGGCGTCAGACTTCAAGGGGCTTGGCAGAAGAGGGAAGGAGCCCATGGAAGCTGGTCTACAAGCCTCTCCTCTTTGCTCTGATGCTCCTGGAGTGGCTTCTTGGCCCATCAGCATGTTTATTTTCTGATTTAATTAATGTTTTATCTTCTGTCTTTTTTTACCAATCAGTTCATGATTATTTCAGAATGGAGTTGCAGGAGTTAAAAGGAATGCTCTCCCTGGGCATTTTTTGTGATTATTGAGAATCTAACTCTGGGGCAGTAGGTGCATTGGTGGTTCCAGCCCTGGTTCTGATTAGCAGCAAAACAACAGCTAGGGCAAATCCTGCTAGCATACAAGGCGAATAACATGCATTCAAAATGCTTGGGACCAGAGATATTTGCAATTTTGAATTTATTCTTTAGATTTGGAATATTTGCATATACATATTGAGATATCTTGATGGGACAAAGTCTATACACAAAATTAACTCATATTGCATTGCATGTATACCTTCTGTACATAAATTTGTCTAATATCTTAGTATAGACGCCTTTTGATTTCAATTTATCCCACGAAGTCAGATGTGAGACTTGAAGTGGGATAGGTTCTTGTGCTACGCTGTCAGTGTCCACACGTCCAATTTGAGAGCATCCTAGATTTTATGTTTCAGGCTAGGTATTCTCAACCTGTGTATCATTTAATCACTAATTAAATTTTTCCCTCTAAGTGCTGGCCAAATAGCTCTGTGGATTAAAGCGCCTGCAAGCAGGCATAGGGGCCAGGGGTTAGATCCCCAGGGCCTGACATGCCAGCCCCACCACCAAGGCGCACTGAGACAATGA
>NDGM011123001.1:0-14712 GCA_002564305.1 Octomys mimax
TCTACAATCCCCCCTCCTGAAAACAAACAAAAAAACCCTCCCTGAAACACAAAATAAAACAAAACGAAAAATACAGAATGATCTTTCCTTCAGAGACTGCAACCCTCATTTTGGTGAAAGCTAATTTTCTCTCCCTCTTGTCATTCAAAGGAGCTTTAACAAAATTGTTGAAAGAATATTTTTTGTGGTGCTTTAGCACGCAGGTTTTCTAGGTCAGGGCTTCCTCGCTGCCCTACTTAATGTCAGAAATGCCCATTTGTCTCAAATTAGCAGAGAGCTCGGAGTGGAGGGCAGGAGATTAAGCATACAAAATTACTCAGCAGGTGACGGTGGGGTGGATTTGGGGGTTGAGAAGTCTTTAAAACTGACTACAAGACATTATATACTTCTGACAAAAGAACATAGTAATCCTACCTGCTTGCTTTAACCACTGTTGTTTGCCTATTATTATGTGCTTTAGTGCCCGTGAGAGCACCACCATTGCTGATACTACTCAATTACCATAGTAACTCACACCAGTGACCTCTTATTGCATGGCTCCCAGCCCAGCTGAGCCAAGCCAACGAGTTGGTGTCTTTTTATTTACGTCAGCCAGGACATACAGGTGGACTGCAGCACTCCGAATGGGAGTGCTTCTTCTCTTTGTCTACGATAGGGACTTGCTTCCTTTTGAAACCAAGGTGGTTCTGAAGCTCATGGTCAGGCCACGGATGCCTTCAGAAATGTGATGAGGACACAGACAGTGCGCGACAGCCAGAGAAGACCACGTGGACATCGAAGGCCAGCGGCCTGCCAGCTGTAGGGAGAATAGGGTTCCCTACTCAGGGTTCCAGTCCTGGTCTTCAAAGTTTGGGGGACCCTTGTGGGGGACTGCTGCAGGTCGACCAGACCAGTGGGCCTAAGTGCACACAGGACAGGTGACCTACGTGTAAGTTTGGGAAGGGAAGTAAAATCACAGCACGGCTTCAGAAGCTTTGCTGTTTTTGTCGGCCTGTGGACGGTCACGTGAACACACAAATGCATACGGTGCACCCAGCCCGAATATTACTGGGGGCTCTGGCTTGCTACTTGACTCCAGGACATTACATGCTCAGAGAGCCCTACACTAAGGAGCTCCATTTAATTTTGTGGTTTTCCAAATGTATTTGACCGAACAGTCATGTTTCATAAGCCAATTATTAATATTTCTTGGAGGATTTATGCTACCATGAACCCATTTTGGAAAGAAGTTTTATACCTGCATTCCTGGTAACAAACAGCAAAATAAAAATAATGATGGCAAACGCTTGTGATGTGCCAGGGACTCGTAAAGTTTACGCGAATTAAGCTCACTGAAACTCTAACCACCTTGAGGATTGGTGGCTTTTAAAATTCCAACTTAGCTTCTATAACATGTAATATTTGTATGTATTCATTCTTTATGAAAAGGAAGAAAAGCTTGGGTTGGGGAGCTAGCTCTGTGGCTTAAGTGCCTGCCTGGCAAGCACAAGGACCTGGGTTCAATCCCTGATACGTCATGCTGTGCTATCCCTCATCTCCAAACTGGGTGTGGTGGCACATGCCTGTAATCCCGGCACAGGGGAGGCTGAGACAGGCAGACCACTGTTAGTCCATGCTGTGTTGTGAGACCCCGTACCAAGTAAATAAGTAATTTTTTTAATTTAAAAAAAGAAGAAAAAGTAATGTAGTAAGCCGTCTATAATAAATTGGCCTTCAATTCGTGCTGTATTTTTCCTGCATTGGACCCTTAGAAACTCTAAAGACCACGATTTCCCTATAAAGCTAATTTTTTCTATAATTCCATGTCCTACTTCATACCAAATGAAATGACAAACGAGGCAAACTCTGTCAACACTGTTCCCACTTTTGAACTTGAGACGCCCAAATGTGGATTGTACTGCCGCCCTCTCGCTTTGGATTAGACCCTGAAGCCCTGCTGTCCTGAACGTTGACGCCAAAGCAGACAGCAAGGTGAGGTCTGTGCTTACCTGCCTGCAACGTGACTTCTGAGACTGCGGAGTGTGTAAGTAATTCAATAGACGTGTAACTGGTGGTCAAACTGTGAACAAAAAATGGGGTATCTCCTGGCAAGCGAAAGGTCCTGAGTTCCATCCCCTGTACCAAAAAAAAAAAAGGAGCCCATGCCCAGCCCAGCTGTCCGGCTGTCCCATGCTCACCCCAGCTGTCTGGCTGTCCTATGCCCACCCCAGCTGTCTGGCTGTCCCATGCCCCTGCTGGGCAGCAGGACCCACCATAGCAAAACCAGGGCACACCTGTCTGTGACTCCTGTTCCAGAAACAATTTTCTAGCAACCCTGAGGCCAGCACCTCACTTTTGGTGGGCAAACCAGGGAACTGTGATATTGAAAGGAAGAGCTCTCTCACATACCTGGAATTTCTCAGATCAGACTGTTTTTCTCCCCAAGAGGCATTACTTAATGAGAGCCACGTGATTAGGCCCCAATCAGCTTCTGGCCAGGCCTTGTCTACCACCTGGCTCTCTCGGGGCAGGTGCGCAGTTCGGGCATTAACAAACTGACCACTGTTAACAATACCTTTTCCCGGGGCCTATTTTTCTCTGGATATGTTGGGGATTTAGTCATAGGCCTCCCTGAGACAGTGGAGCCCCCTGCCCTTAGCCTCTGGCCTCTCAAAGCAGCCTACTGTTCGAGAAAATGTTTAGTTACAATCAGCACTCACACTTCCAAGCCATCTCAATCATTTCAGGCTCAGTGATGTCAAAGATGAAATTCTCGTTTTGGTGGCATATCCACCACTATTATCCATGCCAAACTGGGCATAAGCGATATGAAAACTACCTTCTGGCATCCACGCAAGGAGCTAAGAGGTAGGAGAAAGAGTCCGTGCAGGAACGGAATTCTGAGTGCTCACAAACGGCATCTGCCCACTCCCCTGGTCGCTTCATAGGTATGCGAACTGCATTTAGAGTTAACTGCATTAATTCACAAGCAGATTGACGTAAGCAACTGAAAAGGAAATTTGCATACCATATAGAAATGATTATAAAAATCATACTCTAAAATAAGGAGTGCAGCTCTTGTACAGAACGGAAAGATAAAGCGGAGTGCCAACTTTGTCTTCTTAAAGCAGGGTTGGTTAATCACATTAGGGCTAATTTCATAATGTGCACACATTAAACTTTCTGTAGTCATGAATCATGAGCGTTTTGGGAACCAAAGCCACAGTTCTTACCTAGGAAAATTCACATCGGCTTTAGGAGCTGTTTTTCTGGGCTAAGGTGGTTTTAGTCACTGCTCTCAATATGAAAATAGGCTGTATAGCCACATAATTTCTACACTGTCACACTAAAGAGCTCAGGTAAATGGGTAAAGGGAGTGTGTGTGACCAAAGCACACGGTTAGTTTCCAGGCAGGTAACAGAAGGACCCAAATCTACCACCGAGAAGGTGCCACCAGAGCCTGAGCACTCAAAGACAGCTGAACCCAGTACTGCCAATTACAACTGCATCCGGAACACTTTCCCAAAGTTCTTCCAGCAGCTTTAAAACCAGGTCTATGTTCACCTTGGGAACATGAGCTCTAGGAATATGATTTCTCATCAGAAAAAGCATGATCTTTCTGCGAGCCAGAGCCGGCTTTCAGTGGTTTCCAAGAAGCAGTCAACAAAGGAGGACTGGGGGCAGGGACACCACGCGGATGGTGGTCTGGGAGCGGGAAGAGCCCTGGGTTTCAAAAGAGAAGGCCGGCTGGGAGGAAGGCAGGCGGGAGGATGGTCATACAGGTGCCCTGGAGGCTGCCCACGCCTGGGGCAGGAAACACCCCAGGTCCACAAAGCACAGCCCCTTTACGGGTGGCCAGAGCATAGCAGGCTCTGATGTCGGGGCTCAGAATGGAGGAGGGAAAGAGCGCTGCTTCCAAAAGTCAACATGTGTCTCACCATGTGCAGCTGTGCTCTGCCTCCAGTGGCGCCCTTTCCTCTTGCTTTATTTTTAATCTCAGGAAACCATATTCTCCTTTTGCTGCTTCTCACTGCGTGAGGTTCTCATTTCTTTCTCTTCCTGGGAAGGAGGGAGAACCCCCCACATATTTGCCAAGTCCCTCTTTCAGACCTAACTCCGGGGAGCCAGCCACCCCACTTCTGTAAGCGGCACAGGCTTGAAACCACTGTCCCTAGACAAGACAAACACTCAGCCTCGCCGGGCGCCCTTGATACCCACCCGATGGTCCTGAATCCACCAACCAGGAGGCGAGGAGCCCGCGCCAGGCCCCCCATTGGTGCGCTCAGGTGGGCACAGGGCCTGGGCACTGAGAATGAAACTAGACATCAGCCATGAGTTAATACGCGCGGCCTGGATCGCCCAGCCAGGCCGCGGGGGCCTCCTGCCCTTCCTTCCTCTCCACCCCTCCCCCTCTTTGAGGCGACAGAATAAGAAATTAAACACTTGTGGGTTCATTCGAAAGAGTGAATGAAATTGAATAAGCTCTCAGTACTTGAGGCACACAGCGAGCGCCTGAATGGGGCAAACCTCCTAAGTTGAATGGAGTGTCTTTTGGGACCAATTTGTCTCTTTTCACTCTTTATTCTTCCCTTTTTGCTGACAGATGTACAAAGGCGGAACTGCGCGGTGCAGCTTATCCGCACGCACACACAGCAGCTGTCACTTTTGTCGAGCAAGTTAATCAAGCAAATGCCACCATACCCCACTTTCTATAAGGAACAACATGTTATAGACAGTAGTCTTGCTAGAAAGAGACTTTATTTTAACTTTGATTGGCTTGGTTCCCCCACCCCTCCCAGCCCTTTCCCCTTTTCCCCCAAAAACGAAGGGGGAGAGGGGACTTCGCCGGAGCCCACGGTTTGGCTTTGACAATGTTAGATTTAGTAGTAAGATTGAGCACGCAGCTCAACACTCACTTGGAGTTCTTTTGTAGGGACGGAGGGATGCCCTGGATCTGGCTTTATTTTTGTTTTTCTTTCTTTTTCCTTTTTTTGTTTTAAGTTATTGTTTGAGCCGGACTTAGACTGCTGAATGTCTCAAGTTATAAAAGGAAAATCTGATGGCGGAAAATAGTCTTATGCCTTGGATGTCTTGGATTAATCTGAGGCTCTTTTCCTTTCTGAAGCAAGTGGGGTGTCATTTCCATATTCCTTGTGCTGCGCCTCCTTGCCCCGCCGCCGGGCTGAGGAAGATGGCGTAAAGTCACGAACAGCATTCCTTTGTGTGTGCCGGTGCTGAGGAGTTCTTCAAGGGGGTGCCCAAATTTATTTCTAATGTGCATCAACAAACGCACGGGCCTCCACTTCTCTAGTTCCTGTCAGGAAGCGCGTCTCGGAACAATTCTCTCACGCCCAAATGCACATCCCATGTTCCCTGCTCTGCTGTTCCGTGGTGTTAGAAGCCACACGCAGGAGCGAGTGTCATTAAGGGGTTTGTGCTGCCCTCAGCTCCTGCCCCCAAATCCCCACTCACTTAGAAAACTGAATGCCAAAGCCAGACATATTTTGAATAAACAAACTCTTTAGAACAATGTATATGGACCACTCTCTGAGGGCCCAGGGATTTGCTACTTTCAAGAGTTGGCTAACAGCTGATGAGCTATCTGGGAAGCTCTTAAAAGCTTTGAGAGAAAAAAAGCAACCCCCTTTTCTTTCTTTTCTTTTTTCTCCTCCTTTTTTTCCGCTTTCCTCCTTCCTTCCTTTCCTCCTCTTTCAGCACCTTGTCACATTGTTTACTGTAAGCTTTGGCTAGAAATAAATCAAGGAAGGACTTGGGTGACAGCTGATCACAAATTTTCACACTGCTGCCATCTTAGACATTACTGGATAATCACCACGTAATGATTTAGTTGCAACTATTTGCATTATGTGCGGATTGGATAGCCATGGTTTTCTGTAATTCTGGATTACTTTTTCCTCCCCTGGGAAGTATTGGTGATCTGTGAAACCTCATAGGGCCATTGAAAACCTAGCTACATGGAGAGCTTGAAAGAATCAACAGGGCCTTGTAGGAAAATCCTGGGCATTGTTGCTTAATAATACCACTGTGTCAAGCTTGGCTTAAGACACGTAAGCTGTTACCGTAAACCATTTATCAACTGTCTGCAATGTAATGGTATCGTGTTACCATCATTTTTCTCCCAAATAAATCACGTAACTTTGTTCCTAGGGGATAAAAGACCTTAGACATAACACAGAGAGAGAGATACAGACTGAAAGCTGAAGCCCACCCCTTCGGTGGGCCGAGGCTGGGAGGGATCTCTGCAGCACATACGGTATGTAAGGTTACCTACTGGGTCCAGGTCCCCCAGCTCAGGATGGGATTTCATTCTGGTATGGGCCACGGGGCTGTTTTCTGAGGTCAACTATCTTTAGGCCCAGGTATTACTGCTGCTGGTGGACCTCAATCCCAGTGACAACATCCACAAGTTCCCAAGGCCGCTGCCCCAGGGGGGTGATGAGTAGCTATATATCATTGTTAGTGGGCAAGCTGTGACTGCTAAGCCTCGCCCTACTCTGATGTCCCCAAAGGACAGTTTCTATCTTGTACACGGCTGTGATATTGTGAGGGAAGAACCCCCGCGGATGCACCAGGGACACAGCACTTGGCACAGTTGGGAGACGCTGGGGGATCAGAGAACACAAATTTGAATGTTTTATCTTCTTTCCTCTTAAGGTATTATTGTTAGGCGTCTACTTTTTGGGCCAGAAAGAATGGAGTTAGATCTAGCATGGACCAGTTCCCCAGGCTTCTAAATTTGGTAAGGTCCATATATCAATCAGTGACCCAAATTCTGTATTTGCAAAAACCTACCTCAGGAGGTCGTCATGAGAATTCCGTGCATCATGACATTTCCTACCTGGAGCAGGACCTAGTACATAGAGAGCACCCAGGTACATACTGGCTCTTCCCAGCTCACTTGAGTGTAAGGTGAAGGTAAAATGGAGACTGTAAAGGTACTTCCTTCCTGGATAGGCCTACTAGGATAATGTAAGAGAAATAACAGGGTATCATTATCTTCCACCTAGTCAGGAAACTGTACATATAAAGCAAGCTCTCAATACAAGGTACCAAGCTGTCATTATTAAACAACTATTTATAAGAACTATTAACTACTGGAATCTTCCCACCTGCTTGCACTTTGCCTTCTAGGAGAAAGCTGCCCCAAATTGCCCACTTACCCACCCCCAAAGTCCTCTGAGGGACTGGATCAAAAGAGCCACTGTCACAATGTGAGCTTCTACTGACCATTTCAGCCTCCTCTTCCTGGCGCTCATGGAACACGACGAGGAGCAATGACCTTATGCAGGGGTGGGGACCTGGCTAATTCTGCAGCTTGAGTAATGTGCTCTCTTTCCACCTTCACAACTGGACGGCCAAACTTGGGCTCAAGCAGGTTGGAGCCAGAGTGCTAAAACATCTTGACCAAGACAATTAGACTCTGTTTCAAAGGCTCAGTAAAGTGGAAAACAGGACTAGGATATTGTACAAATGATTTCACATAATTGGCTGAAGCAGAAAATGTTTTGCAGTGAATCTTCTGAAACAAGCTAATAAATCAAATAGGCCCAAAGGACGTATTCCCCCACGTATTAGCTGGAACAGTGCGTCGTGAAGGTGTCAAAAATATTCAATTAGGGCCAGCCAAATAGCTCAGCAGATTAAAGCACCTGCAAGCAGGCGCAGGGGCTGGGGGTTCGATTTCCGAGCCTGCTGTGCTGGCCCTGTCCCAGGAGTGCACTGAGATGGCGACTCAGACTGGGTATAGTGAAGCGCACCTGTAATCCCAGCTCTTGGGAGGTTGTAAACAGGAGAATCACTATGAGTCCAATGTAGTAGTGAGACCCTGAACACCCTGTAGACCCTTCCCTAAAATACAATATATATATGTATATGTGTGTATATATATGTGCATATATATATACACACACATATATACTCAATTGATGACTGCAAAAAGATGTTTAAATGACTGAACTGCCATTTTTTAGTTTGGAAATAGAATTGAAAATGTATTTGACAAAGTACACTGGATAATCTGGGGAGCCTGGGACTCCCAACAGCTGCTTAAGCAGCAGTCACTGAGTGTGCACCTCAGCCCCCAGGGAGGCCGTGGCAGAAGGGGAGACATTACTCATGCTCTCAGGGCTGGGGCAGAAACCCACAGTTCTGGAAGTGGGGCGTGGAGTGCTGAGGCTTGAATCAGCTCATTCTGGACTAAAAATTGAAATAATAGGACCTTTTCCTATCTTTTTATAACTTCTATAGGAAAAAAGTTGAGTTGTCCAACAGACACAAAATAGGAAAGATAGTAATAGAAGAAAAGTAATAAAGGTATCTTTTATCCTCCAAGCCAGGATTCAGGAGTCTCAGGACTACTGACATCTTAGCAGATAAATCTTTATCGAGGGTG
This sequence comes from Octomys mimax, assembly GCA_002564305.1. Classification (NCBI taxonomy): domain Eukaryota; kingdom Metazoa; phylum Chordata; class Mammalia; order Rodentia; family Octodontidae; genus Octomys; species Octomys mimax. The sequence goes on from NDGM011123001.1 coordinate 8,393, forward strand.
TGTGCTTTGTGCATGCTGGGGGCTGACATGCAGCGATTCTAAGGCAGTAGCATCCTATATTCCCACTTCGCCAGCCAACCTGGAGGGTCAAACATATCTCCTGAGATTGCCAAATACCTGCTGGGGACCAAGTCGTGCACAATGGACAGCCTCGGCGATTCCCGACTAGATTAAACCTTGGCACTTAAGGCACGAGGTCTGAGGCTAACTGATGCTGGATCTCCTGACTCAGAAATACTGACGTAGAGCTGCGATGAGCACATTTCAAAAATAAAAAATACGTGAGTGGCTCTGGTGCGCACTCTGGATAAGGAGCGTATATGGAAAGGCACGATACACATGACTAGGAAACCATGGCCCCCAGAGATCACAGGGCAGAGAAGCCCTACAAAGCTCACATCCAGGGGAATGATCATAACCCCAACAAAGCCAGTCCCTGCTTTGAAAGGTCTCCTAGGACAGAGCTTGCCGAGGCTCAGCGCGGACGCAGCGTCGTAGTCCAGGACATTCCCAGAGGAAGCAGGAATGTCTTCTTGTTTAGAGCCCAAGCACAGACTCTGCCCTCCCGCCCCCAGCCCAGGCACACCCAGCCCAAGACTGCCTCCCTGGGCTCTTTCCTGGCAGTCTCTGTATCATCTTGCATGTCTTTAAAATAGATTTCCGTTAGCACTCCTGCAGCAAGGCTGTGATTGGCGCTTGCTGCATGTTCCTGATCACCTGATCTGGTTTGCAAAATCCCCAGAGGTGCAGAATTTTATTTATTTTTTTAATGTATTTAGTACAGGATCTACAGGGTCTCACTATGTAGGTCTGACTCACAGTGATTCTCCTGTTTTTAGCCTCCCAAGCGCTGGGATTATAGGTGCGTGCCACAGGGGTGCAGCACTTACGGGGACTTTTCCTCTGGCTGCTGCAAGGCCTCTCTTAGCACTAGGCAAGGGGTGTGTCTAACTTCCCACCTATACAACAGACAACAAAGACATGAGCGAGGAGAGATCTTGAGGGAGTCAGTTCTATATGCCTGGCCCGCACACTGTGCCTCCTAGGCATTGCCTCCTAGGTTCCTCCGAACCAAAGAGCTAGGAGCTGCTTTTATCTATGATATCAGAGGACAAAACTGCGGCCTGGGCAGGGTAAAATGACTGAAGTCATGCAGCTCGCAAGCTGCAGATCCAGAAGCGGAACTCAGTGATGTCTGCCTAGATAGTCTGTGTTTGTCACGTGTGCATGATGTGAAGGGGCCAGTCTTTGGAGACCTGGGGGAACCTTCTACAAAGAGGCAGTGTGCATTTCAAGCTGTGAACCTCAATAATAATGATCCCTTGGCTTATATTCTCTAAACCACCCTAAAAGGATGGTTTTTGGAGGAAATTTCCAATTGGATTTTTGAAGCTAGTTTTGAAAACTCTTTTGTGAGAAAGCTGTCAGTACAGTATTCTGATTCTAGTTACCAGCAGCCCCAAAAGTAATGCTAATGACTTATAATCTAAGCTCAAAAAGTCCATTATTATAAAAGACAAAGAATCTATGTAAGGAGAAATATTATATGACCCAGAACATGTTTTTTTCCATGATCCTTTTGCTGTTGGGGGTGGGATTGTGCTGTGTTGTGGGGTGTCTAGCAGTGTCTCACACCTACTGGAGGCCAGCAGTATGTGCCCAACCTCCAGACTGTGACAACCAAGAGTGTTTCCAGGTATGGCCAGCTGCCCTCTGCACACCACAATCCCCCCGATAGTGACATTGTCTTAGGGCTCCCAAAACTGCAGGAGCACCTAGTAGCTAGCACTTTTCTTTCTCACAGATTTCCTAGGCCAGAGAAAGAGTTATCTGAGCAAAAGGGTGTAAGATTTCTCTTCCTTAGAAGGCGATTTAGAAAATTTCACTAGAAAACAACTCACGAATTTAATTTTGCTTATTTTACATATTATTTGTTCTTTCTCAAAAAGTTTTTTTTCCCTACACAATTAATGAGAGGGGCTTTTTTACCCTGGTTGGCACACAGATCTGGTAATTAATACTAACCCCATCCTGGGTAAGACCTGGAGCTTTGTTGATACGACTGGCTTGGGTCCAGGGATGGTCAGAGTGGAAAATCCTGCCAAAGGCAGTCAAGGCAACCCAATATGGCAAGTGACACTATCATTGTGAGCCTTTTGGTCCAGGAATATTCATACTTCAGGCAGATCACTAGAGTCTATTAACTAGATTTTTAGTCAACTCGGCAGGAGTTTAACAGAAGGACAGGAGGCTGTTAGCTGTTCTCTTCTGAATTGGGAACTTGGAAGAATGAAGTATTTAAGGGGAGCCTTCTTGTCAGGTTTTTGGACACACAGAATTAACTGGCAGCCACCTGGTGGAAGCAACAACTTTTTTTCCTCTTCTTTCTTTATACAAAATCAGGGTCCTGATGTAATAGTTACAAAGAAAAGGAAAAATAAGGGAAACAATGGAGGAAATCCGTATCACTGGTCTGCACCACTTTGCTTCTTTCCCTTGTCTTAGACTGGGGTTATTTTGGGGAGATGAAGTGGGGGGGCAGTGGGGGGGGGAGCCTGGGATGTCCCTGAACTCTAATGGGACCAGGTATCCAAGCGCAATGCGCGTCACAGAGTGGGTTGGGTCTGTAGCCAGCTCCCAGGCCATTAATGTGTAGATGTTCTGTTCTTTTCTTTTCCCTTCCCTTCCTGTTCCTTCCCTTTCCTTTTTCGTTTTTGTGTTTGTTTTTGTTTTTGAGTCAGGGCCTTGTTAAATTGCCCAGGCTGGGCTCAAACTTATAATCCTCCTGTCTCAGCTTCCTAAACCACAAGGGTGACAGGCATGTCCCACCACACCCAGCTCCACATGGACATCTCCAGCAACTGCTAAGCAGTAGATAAGCTCTGCTTTGTCACTATCACTACCTCCTATTAATCACACTGTTACCTGGTGGGGGGTGGCGGTAGAGGGACAAGTGACATCTGGAGTAGAAGGGGTACCTTGTGCACATTTGGCCGTAGCCTCTTTTCTTGTTCATCTAGGTTAGTTGTTCATAAATGCAGGCGATTTTTCTCCCTTGGTATATTGGGCCCTATCCACAGGCAGCTCTGGCCGCCACATCTGGGGAGATGGTGGGTGCTCCCGACGCCCAGGGTAGAAGCTGCGGTGCTGTCCATCCTTCAGTGCTCACAGTAGCACCCTGCCATGAAGAATTATCTGGCTCAATATGCAGTTTTGGCCAAGAGTGAGAGACTGGGTTTGAAACATGTTTTAACACTCGGGTGTTGTAATGTATGAATGTACGGGGAAATGATTTGACTTACTACCACCACCATTTTGAAAGATTGACCAGGTGACACCAGACTGCCGTATGCATGATGAGGTAGGTACTGCCTCGCAACGTTCTTCTTTCTCACTCGGTGTGTGTGTGTGTGTGTGGTGTGTATACACACTGGGCTGCAAAATAAAGTTGGGCAGGTAGGTGTGTGTGTGTTATTGGGAATTGAACCCAGGCCTCATATACTAGGAAAATGCTGTATCACTGAGCTACATGTCTAGCCCTAAACTTTGTTTTTTTCTTTTCTTTTTTCTCCTTCACCTCAGGACTAAGGGTTGAACCCAGTACCATTGCGCTGGGCTGTACCCCAGCTCTTCATACATTTTTAAAAATTAAATTAGAGACTAGATCTTGAAAGTCACTGTTTCTTGGGCTGGGCTCAAATTTGTGATCTTTCTGCCTCAGTCTTCCAAGGTGCTGAGATTACAAGCGCATGCCACTACGCTCAGTTAGAAGAAGTGAATGAACGAATGAGTAAATAAATAGTTGAGGCAGGGTCTCACCATGCTGTTGCGGTTGGCCTTGAATTCAGGATGTGCCTATGGTGATCCTCTTCCTGCCTCAGCCTCATGAGGGCTGGAGTTACAGGTGTGCATGCCACCATGCCTGCCAGCCTTAAAAATTTTTTTCTTGAGCGAGTTGGGGGCATACAAGTTTGAAAGTCACTAATCTTGCCTAGTACTCCTCAGATACTACCATGCATTAAAATATGAGCGAATCTTGCTGCAGTGCAGATTCTGATTCATATGGGCTGTGCTAGGGCCAAAGTTACACCCATCTTACCAATTCCCAGGTGAGGAGGAGGGTGTCCATGGTCTGCACTTTAACAGGGATCTGTAACTGATACTTTTAAGTCATTCCTTCAGATAAAACATCTGAGCAAGTGGCAATGGCCCTAGGTCCTGACAGAGGGAAGCCTTTGAACAATAACCACAGTCTTTATGGAGTGTGGTGGGGATGGGAGTCATGACTGGATAATTAATGGGAAGTATTAGAGAATTTAGTACATCTTGTCTCCTGCAACAAAATGTGACAATATTTGTTCCACAAAATGTGCCTTGGCTACCCTGTGTGTGTGTGCGTGCGTACATGTGTGTACGAATGTCCACGTGCACTTGAGCACGTGTAGTGCGTCCGAGTCTACCACTTCCTGCTTTCACGCCATACGTCTGACATTAAAAAAACAACAACAACAAAAAAAAAAAAAACAAAAAAAACCTTTCTAAGTCACAGAAGCATTGTGCAGGTCACAGTAACGAGAATACTGTGACCTTAATGCAACAGAGCAATCAGCCTGGCTCCTTAGAATGATTAATGGAACATTCTCCTCTGGAAGAGAAAACAAATTAACCGTCTTCACCAAATGTCTCCTGGAACACAGAAAGCTGTTCTGAGAAAGACACTTAGCAAAGACTCTGCAGTACACACAACCTCCAGAGAAAATTCTAAGCTGATTTTATGTAAGGTTTGCCCTCAAATAAATGAGATCTATTTCGATGGCTGTCTTTAAAAGTAGCTAGATGACTAAGGAACTATTTGAAGATAAGCTACTGAAATGTAAATCTGTGAGGATGATACCAACAAAAAAATAAACATTTAAGTCCTTTTATATAGCAACGATCCATTGACACAATTAATCCAGTCTATGAATGCCTTCCTATCTTTTTCTGTATGCAAGATTGCCGAATCCTCAAACCATCTGGACATGGAGAGTATTCCAGTGTCCATGGGGAACAGAAATGTGTTCCCACACCTAGGATTCCAAAATCCAAGGAGTTAATAAATGGATTCGTATGTCAATAAGAGCCTCACTATAAAAGGGCATCAAACACTGTCCATTGCCTCCCTCTCATCCTAGTAGGGTTACCTCTACCATCTTAAAAGGAGAAAGCTCTACTGTTAGAGCTAGCTTCCTTTGGCTAAATATTCTGGTAGGTTGTAAGCATCCCAACAAAGACAAAAGGGATCAAATCTATTAAAAGGAGATTTGTGTGGTGGGAGGTAGAGAAAGCATGAAGATACAGAGTTTTTGAGTGGATTGCAGGGTGAGACTGCTGGAGACGAATGTGATCATTTTATAATTTCAGCTTGGAAAGTTCCTGAGTTCAGAATTGGGTTGGGTATATGGTTTTCCTGGCTTAGGAAATTCAGCCTGACTTCCTGATAAGACAGACACATACACACAGCCAGAGAAACACACACACACACACACACACACACCCTGGTTTTTATATAGCATATATTACAGCCTTTTGCATGTCTGAGAAGGGCAGGATGGCAGGTAGGGTTACAGTCAAAGTGAGCAGGGTCGGCCCCCACGCGCTGCCTGCCTAACTCTCACCCAGATCCTGTGTCTTCCCAGGGAACAACGCCCCCTGCAGCTCTGCTGCATGGCCCAGGACCACGGGTTAGATTCAAGAACTTACATGGAGGCTCAAAACAGGGTGAAAGAATCAACTGTCAGTCCTTTCCTACCTGTCCTCTGGATGTTTCCCCCTTCCAACATGTGTGTAATGACACAAGACTCTAGCACACGTCCCGGAGGCTGGCGGACGTGCTTGGCAGTCTCGTTGTGGATGACAGAAGTGAAGACACAGTCCGATTAAAATCTGATCTAAAGGGTATGGGAAGGCTTGGCAGCAGATTGACTTGGAGGGTTTCATCTGAGACTAAAGACCTCAGGAAAAATGCTAGAATTAGAGAAGAAGCCTTCTCCATGGTGTGGGTAGGGGGGACGTGAGCATCCCAGCCACCAGGCCAAGTCTTCATGACAGTAGTTCCCATGATGGAACAGTCTGAACCGGGAGCATCAGCTCCATCCCCTGCCACAAACATATGTGTCTCATCACATACAGAGATATTCATTCATTCCTCACATGGTCAACTTGCACCTGCTCTCTGGGGGTTTCTGGCAGTGTAGCTACCATCATCAGCACCATCATCATCAGCACCACCATCAGCACCACCACCACCACCACCACCATCATCATCACCATCATCATCA
>NDGM011123022.1:0-13332 GCA_002564305.1 Octomys mimax
TGTCAGCCATGTGGATGAGTCACAGCCATTGCTTGATCCATTTGCTCTCTGTGAAAGCCTGAGCGACTGTCCTCTCTGTGTGACTCTCCTTAGGCACTTTCTATGATCGGCGCTGTAGAGCCTGTGCTTCATAACATGGCCTACAAAGTTCTTGGCATCATCTGGAGCAGACTTTTACCATTTAGCCCAAAGCTCCTGAAACTAGAAAGAATGAGCACATGCCCCTGAGGCACAGTAGTCAGCAGTCACCAGTCCTTTGCTGATACCTTTTGAAAGTATCCAGGTGACACTTCACTGTGAAGTTCTGCTGGCGACTCTGATGGGTGGGAAAGCAGTACAGGATGACAGCTGAGTCTGGCTGTGGATACCAGACATTGTCACGGCAAGCTGGGTCCTCTTGGCGATGGGCAGAAGGTTCCCATAGCTATGCTGTGGGACTGCCTGGGGAGTCACTTCCTGTGGTGCCCAGTGTGAGGGACCGCAGGAGCCAGGCTGAAAACCAGGCCCAAGCACATTCCCACCAGGAGGATCCGTGACACTTACAGGTCCAGAGTGAGCACACACGGCATAACGTCGTTTGTTTGCAAACCTGTTGTATTCCATAAACACGTGGGGTAGGCGATGTTCAAAGTGAGGATGCTGGATTTATAGTGATGCTGGAATCCTAATCCAGTGTTTCCATGTACTGGCTGTGTGCCTTGGAACAAGTTTCTCTCCTCTACCACAGTCTCCTTATCCATCCCTACAGTAGGGATGATTATAGAACTTATCTTCTAATTTTGTGACAATTAAGTAAAATAAATTGTAATCCATAGCATAGATCTTAGTATAGAAAGAAGTAAAAATAGTAATTATTGTTACTATATCAACGTAGCCTATTGCGTGGTATAGTGTATAATTTGTATTTTAACAAGGGTTATAGAATTAATTCCAAAATTAATTTCTTAACTTTTTGCCTTAATATGGAGAGAAACCCTAGCATACGGTAACTCATGGTCCTCCTGCTCATGAACAGATGTCTGGGACAGAGAAGTGAAGGCCGGCCACGGCGGCTGCCTGGCCTGCTCCGATGTGTTGCGGCAGGGACATCTCCAGGCTTATCTGCCCTATCATTCTATTTATTTATTTATTTTGGTGCTGCGCATAGAACTCAGGACCTTGCACTTTCCAGGCAGGCCTTATGCCGCCGAGCTGTATCTCTAATCCCTCAAGTGACTTTGTAAAAGCCTCANATGCCGCCGAGCTGTATCTCTAATCCTTCAAGTGACTTTGTAAAAGCCTCAGGATAGCATTTTCTATGTTTTATGGTGCAAACATCTGGTACAGAACTGTAAGTTTTCAGAAGAGCGGAATGAAACATTCAGTCACTTTGAAAAAATGTTATAAAGTCTTTACTCGAAACATTTCTAAAGATAAGTGAGCTCTGTCGCGGGGCATAAGGTGAAAACGTGTCCAGACACGCACTCAGGCACATGGTGTGTGTATTCACCGAATTGTTAGTAACCAAACAAAGTCCAGGCCTCCGGATTGCAATCCATCTGCAGAGGACAGTGAAATTAAAACGGGGGCTCACTGTGACTTGTCCCAGAGCAGCAAGCCCTAAGCCTACTCTGTGGTTACAAGTCATGTCAGAAGTAGAAAGCAACACCATTTTTTCCTGATATGACAGAGAATGCTAGAGCCAAACACAACACATACTATGCATAGACCAAATTACGAATGAGTCAAGGTCCAGATCTACCCGTGAGCTTGGCATGGCGGTGCACACCACGGACCCCAGATACTCGGGAAACTGAGGTAGGAGGATCACAAGTTCAAGGCAGACCTGGCCAATTGAGTGAGACTCTATCTCAAACTTTTTTTTTTTTTTAAGTGCAGGAGAGATGCTGGGGATGTAAGTTAGCTCAGTGCCAGAGCACATTTGAGGCGCTGGGTTCAAGCCCTTGTCCTGCGCAAATATTAAAAATTGAAAGAAAAAGACCACCTACAGGTAAAATGTCAGTAGAAAATGGAACTTGGGGGAGGAAACACACTTCCAGCTAACAGAAACTTAAGGAGCTCACTCTAAAGGACGACAGATATAGCAAGTAGTATTCTGTATTTCCAACCCATCATGAGCCAGCAGGCTAGAGAAATTCAGTGACTGCTAAGTGGCTTGTACCTAAATGTCCCCTCAAAGCCTCATGCTCTCAAAGGTGGGGTGTTTAGAGGTGGCCAGGTCATAGGTATGTGGAGCTGGATTCAGATAGATGGTACTGGGATGAAGGGTAGCAGCTAAACTGGTTCAGCATCGTTCTGGGTGTGAAGGATGGATGCTTCACTCTGGGTGTGGGTGACACCAATCGATGGGTTTATAGCCTGGATGAAATATAAAGGGATAGATGGTCCCCAGCCTTGGAACCAGTTGGCTACGGACTAGGCCCTCTACAAAGCTGAGCCAGAATAGCCCTTTTCTGCTTTAACTTGCAGGCCTTGGGTATTTTGTTTTAGCAATGAGAAAAATAGCTCAGAATGCCTATCATTCACCGTGAAGTATGGTGAAAGGGCTAACTCTGTGGTTTCAGGAGCCAGGCAGTGTGAGTTTAAATTCTAGCTCCAAGACTTGCTAACTAGGTGTCTGAGGACTGCTACTTAAAATCCCGTGTCTCCATTTCTGTAGCTGCATGCATGGCCATTACAGCTTCTGCCTTGAATGTTTCCCCAGAGCCTCATGCAGTCATAAGTGGGGCTTTTTCAGAGGTAGGACTGAAGCTACAGGGTGTGACTGATTCACGGCACAATGGTAGGATTAAGGGTGCTGGAATTAAGGGAGGGTGATTACTAAATCAGTCCACTGATTGATTTGCCACTACCCTAATCCTGGTGGCCTAAATGAAGTATAAAAGGTGTGTGTTGGGGGAGGAATTGGCTAAAGTTCTTTCCTTGCTTCACTACTTTGCTCCCACCATGAGCCATTTCTCCTGTGCAAGGCCAGCCTGCCTTGGACACAGCCAGTTACAGACTGAAATGTCCACCACTGTGAACTAAATAACGTTTTCTTCCTTTAACTTTGGATGTAGGGTATTTCATCTCAGCAACAAAAAATTAACTAAGACAATGGGAATAAAGGTAATATCTAAACTATGGAGATGTCATTAGGATTAAATGAATTGTTTGGAGCCACACAGAATGTCTTACTTGGTTAATAGAACTTAACTTGTGGCATTATTAGTTGGATCCTAGTCATATTACTATTGGCACCCATAAAACTCCGGCGATACTGCCATACTTGATGTGTGGCAGCAGCGGAATATTTTAACTAAGTCTTTACCTAGAAGTTCTTAATGATGGAATTGGAGGTGGATGAGTTTCTCAGTTTGTCCCAAAGCATTTGATTATTATTAATGTTTATTTTCCTGTAAAACTTAAATAAACAGATATTTTCAAACCACTTCTATAAATTTTAGTACACTGCACAACTGAATCAGATTGTTTTGGATCCTCTTTTGAAATTTTAAGGTTCCAATATTTTTAGGTTCATCATGATTATAATTTTAACATTACTTTAGGTCTTATACTGGGTCTTGAAGAATGTCCAGGACAGAAAATCCTGAACTTTCTGCCATTCACGAGTCTCCTGGGCTGGGTGATGGCTCAGTAGAATAAGCGCTTGCCTGGCAAGTGCCAGGGTCTGAGTTCAATCCCCGGTTCCGCCACAAAAATAATAAATAAATAAATAAATAAATAAAACAAGTCTTCCATGGGAGTCCTGTGGATAAGGAGGACGTTTACAGGGAATTGATGTTGTTTTAACAGAAGGTTTCGGTTCTTGCCTTCTTTCCCTTTTTGCTCCCCTCAGCTCCTCATTGTTGATTCTGCCAATGGGCTCTTAGCAGGCTTTAGCCTGTTCAGTTGTTGAGCCAAGTCTGACTAGGTTGAGAACAGAGCCAGCTAGCTCTTCTGGGTGTGCAGAGCGTGGCAGCTGGGCGTGTGGGCCCAGCGTGGAGCCTCGGAGTCTACACAGTGGCTGCCCCTCTGGGCTGTCCCCGCCCACGCCCACGTGCTCCTGGGTCAACTCAGGTTTAGGCCTCTTACTCTACACTTCAGAAAACTGTGGGAACCACAGAGCCCTAGAAGGCCTCTAATTTTTATGTGCATATTCCCTTTAATGAACTTTTTGCTATAATATGCTAGACTCAATGATAAGTGTGTGGGATGGTGGTGTGGGGTGTGTGTGTGTGTGTGTGTGTGTGTGTGTGTGTTATGGTGAGGACATGGAATGGAAAATACAGACTACAAAAGGCTGAAGAAAATGTGAGGATGTAGTTTGATTTCACACAAACTTATGAGAGCATAGATTAATTTCTCATGCATGGATGAGATAATACCCCTCAAATTGATATAACCAACACTTGATTTCACATAAATCTATTTTTCTTTCTGAGACAGCCTATAATTTGACATTGTGCAGTGCTCTTGCAGTCCTTCTGAGCAGTCACACACTTGACTCACTCATGATCCGCCCAACCTTACTCATTCACTGACTCCGTGCTCTGCGTCAGGCTGGGGAATGAGTGAGATGTACAACACCTATCTCATAGGCCCAGAGTGACGGAAAAATGTTATTGAAGTACAGACTCGGAGGGCTGGCCAGATAGCTCAGCAGACTAAAGTGCCTGCTTAGGTGGAGCACAGTGGCCAGGGCTCGGCTGAGACTGGGCATTGTAGTGCACACCTATAATCCCAGGACTTGGGAGGCTGAAAACAGGAGAATCACTATGAGAGTCCGATCTACGTAGTCCCATAGACACTGTCTATCCTGTACCAAATACACAAAAAAGTAAGAAATACAGACTAGGAGTACACCTTTATTGGAGGATAAACAAGACATATAGAACATCATTCTGTCTGTGCATATTTGTGGAACACTGCTATGTGCTGAGGAGGTGATTATGAAGGAAAAAATTCAAATCTTTGGCCAATATAATTTTTTTTGTGTGTGGTATGGGGGATTGAACTCAGGACCCTGCACTTATCAGGCAAGCACTTATTCTACTGAGCTATCTCCCCAGCCCTAATACAACATTTATATTCAACAAAAAGAAACAAATCTTAAACAAATAAGTAATAATAAATAAATAGCAAATAAAAAGTCATAATTAGCCTAGGCATTTGAGATGATGGTAAATGCAATGGAGATAAGACAAGTGGGTAGGGGGAATCCGGAGGCTGTGGGGGGTGGGTACAACTGAGGTAGGCTGGCCAGGAAGGATTTATGGAGGCAAATGTGAGTCACTGCCTGCAGGAAGAGAGTGAGCTCATGTCTGTCTGGGGAAAAGGGCTGCAGGCAGAGGGCCCCGCAGAGAACCTGGCATTCTGGAGGCGTAGCGGTGGAAGGCTGTGGTCAAAGCAAAGACGGAGATAGAGGTCAGAGGAGATGAGACCAGACTGCAAAGGGCCTTTGGAGCATTGTAATAAATTTGCTTTTTACTTGGCAAGAGCAAGGAAGGTGCTGGGATTGACAGAGTCTGACTTATGTCCACACAGGGTCACTTTTCTTGCTGCTTTGAAAAGAAAGTGAGAGAAATTCATAAACACACTGAGTAGTTGTGTGTGCACCCAGGGGTGGGAGCCCTGCTCTCACGGACCTGGCCAGCTGGTCGTGGAGAGAAACAAAACAAAGCCAGGATGTTCAGCAATGGACAGTGACTGTCGATGGAGAGAAAGTCATTCCTCACTCTGAAGATCACCCCTGCTTAGCTGGGGATCCAACACCCACGCTCTGACCTGGGGTTTGACGGACCTGATGGCCCAGCTAAGAAACAGTGCTGCAACCCGAGCCTAGACCAGTGAGTGATTCCTGTCCCTCTAGAACAGCTTCATGCGACCCGAATCAGCTGATGAAACCCCAACCAAGTGGATCTGTTGCCGTGGAAACACTTCTACCACGGGCCCAGCGGGTCTGACTCCGCTGGGGCCATCTGTGTGAGCACAGGGCCTTCAGGCGAAGCAGCCAGCTTACTGTTTGCACATATATTTCTTGTTTGCTAAATTTGGGGTAACACACATAAGCTTTCATTTTTATAAGTCAATTTTTAAATATTTTCCTATAGTCTTCAACGGAGCAGGAAGCTGTTAAAAATAGTTTCTCAGATGGTCCTCCCCACCAGATGGTGTTGTGTCATGCAGAAGTAAATTCAGCTGAAGACAAGGGCTTCAAGAAATCCTTCTGTAAAATGTGGTTCCTTGTGATATGGACCAGAGCTCGGAGAGGCAGCAAGCAAGAAAAACAATCTGAGACAATCAAAAGGAACATTCAGAACACACAGACAGGAAGAGTGCTTTCCAAAGCCCAACAAGCTTGGACCCCAAAATGTGGTTTATGCCACTCCTGAAATGAAAAACTATCAAAAATACATTTTGAAAATCATTTGGATGATGGGACTTAAAAGCCAGCTGCTCTGCTAAGAGTCTAGTTTGATTGCACACAGCAAAGTTACGTTAGAATAATGGGTTATCTAACCATTTCTTGTTCAAATCTAGTCAGCATCACAGCAGTGCAAGTTAATTCACACTTACACAGTGTTAACTTTATCAATAGCTGTTTTAAAACTGTAGAATAAAATTTAAGTATAACACTACATATTGTATTGTACTCTGTATTATGATTAAAAAGAAAATTCTGCACCACATTAGCAGAATTTACTGGACCTGAGAACATTTGCAAGGCAGGTAGCCCTCAGAATCACAAGAGCCTCAGAGACCTGCACTCTGCAGGCTAGTAGGTACATTCATGAACAGCATACTGAAGTAAGGGACAGACTCAGCTGGCCCAGTTATAGCTTCCCATTTGTATTACTTGAGGTTAGCCTGACCAATCATCAGCCTGAGACTGGCTGAAGCTCCCTGCCGTGATTGGCTGAGACCAGCTAGTTGTTACAAACAACATCCTTCTAAGTTAGACTATTTATATACTAAGGTAGGCTGGATGCAGGGACTTAAAGCATGTTTGCGGCAATCTCAGGACAAGCGTAAGCTAACAACATGGTGCAGCATTAAGATATAATATTAATCACAAACCCATTTACTAAGTGTTTTCTAGATTATCAGAAATTTACTGGTGTTTCCTGATTTTCACAAATACCCTTCATGTTTAAAATGTATCTTGTTTTTATATAGCAAAATTAAGACATGGAGAAGGCAATTGTCCGATTTCAATGTTGGGAAATAAGAGATTTGGGTGGAGTTTTTTTCTAGGAACCTAGTAGCAATTTACATGCATTATTTTATTGAATCTCTGCAGTGGCCTTCTGATGATAAGGAAAATTACATGGAATTCAATAAAGATAAAGGCAGAATTTATACCAGTCCATCTCAACAGTACATTATCTTCCCAGCACGGTCTATAGTACTTTCACATGACTTCTGAATTTCCCACTTGACAATGCTCCTGAAGTTCAAAATACTGTAAGTTGTGTTCTGGTATCTGATGTTCTTAACCCTCAGACAATAGAATTAGAGCCTGGATCTATGTTATCACAGCTTCTCTTCCCTAAGCACTTTCTACTATAGCTGTTGTTTGTCGTTTTCTCTCTCCTTTCAAAACCTATATCTTTGCTATCTTTGTAGGACCAATAGACAAGTTCAGAGAAGTTCAAATGAAAACGTGGCTATCAGCTTCTACCTCTACTATCAGCTTCATATTTCTTAGGGATCAGAAAGCTCTGAGCTAGCAAAAGACATAACTGTGGAATCTCAGGAATTCTACAGTCCTAAAATAGTTACCAAACTCTGTAATGGTAAGAACAGTCAAGTCAAGAGGACCAACTTGAGTCAGGACGAGTGCTTTAAATTTTAATCCAAGTTCAACCACTTGTCATCTGTGGATGACTCTGGTGTTATTTCCTCTGGTGTTAAGATGAGAAAAAGAATGCTAGCCTCATGGACAGTGGAAGTAGTTGAGAGGACTGAATGAATTAATGTACCAGAACAGTGCCTGCCACACGCTAAGGGCCACACACTGTGTGGTATGGTCAATATTGAGGGGCTATGCCTGATATGGTTGCTCCCTGCCTATTGCTGATGAGAGGAATTTTACAGTGTAGGATTCATATTCATGAAGACATTATTATGGTCCAGGTACAATAACAATCATTCTGTGTTTATTGTTTTCTTTAATTCTCACAATACCACATAAGGAAAGGTTCTGAGTGGGAGGTGAAAATTCACAACTGACTACTTTGTTAAAGGTTCAACTAGTAAGTGAGGAAACCAGGATTTAAACCAAACTTCTGTTTATTATAGCAAACTAGCCTGGTCATTCAAGGAAACAGATCAACCATTTACTTAACAGAAAAATAGGATAGCCTGTGGCTGAATTCTGAGGACATGGTGAGGACTTGAATTCTGTCTTTGTACTTCCAGTGCTCAAGAGAGGGATTTGATTCCTGAGCAATTTAGTCAGTGAAGTTCTCTGTGCCTCAGCTTTCCCAAATATATAATGGTGATTATGTCTCAAAACAGACTTAAAAAATGAATAAAATTTTTTTTAAAATAAATAAAATAAAATACACCAGCAAAAAAAAAACAACCAAAAAACAAAAACAAAAACAAAAAGACTTGATACAAAGATTAGGTAAAATATACCTACTGCTTGAATTATTTGATTCGTGACACTATACATATTTGTCTCATTAATTTCATGTCTTTCCAATTTCTTTTTTTTTGTTTTGTTTTTTTTTGTTTTGTTTTTTTCTTATCCACTAGTGTCCAAGCCAAGTTTCTCGAAATCATGATCCAAATGTTAATGGTGTGCTTATTTGGCTAACTGAAGACAATTACATCTTCATTATTTAGTAATTTAGAAAGAACAGAACATTCTGGCTAGGGCTGGTGCTCCATGAACTAAGCATTACTGCTACTGACCACCCACTCATTAAAATACTAAAACACAGGGCTTTGGTAGCAGATGGCAAATGAGTGATGGCATTGAATCTTTGAGTCAACTAATAAGATACACACTGGGCTGTAGGAGTGTTGTTGGCAGGTAAGAGAGCTCTGGGCAGACAGAGGACTTTTTTTTTTTTTAAAGTATTTATCAATTGGTTTCTACATTAATTTTGATTCCCAGTTGTTAAAATATTTAATTATGGTATCAAGGAAATTAAGGTACAAGCACATCAATACGTCATGTAGGTTTTATTTTATTTTTTAAAATTTCTTTACTTATTTATTTATTCATGTATTTGGTACAGGGTCTCACTACACAGCTCAGACTTGTGGTGATCCTCCTGGTTCAGCCTCCCCAGCACTGGGATTCACACCTCTGCTACCACACCCAGACTCAGTGGCCGGCTTGGTGTGCCTGGGGTTGCAGGGCCAGTACAGTGTGCGGTACCGGGGATTAAACCCAGTCCTTGCCCTTGCCAGGCAGGTGCTTAGACTGCTAAACATCTCCCCAGCCCTGTCATGTAGGTTTTTAAACACATTTTTTTTTCAAAGAAATGTATAATAATTCCTTCCAAATAATCCGCAACTTTAATCATATCTTAGGCAATTTGCAGAAGTGCTGTTTAAAATGGCAAGAAGAGAGGAGCATCACAAAATTCTAAATTCTAAAACTGACAGCTTAAGAGCTGCTAATTCAAAGTTTCTTTTTCCATAACTCACTCTTGTCCGATGCTATTACCCTAGTTCACTTTTTTATTAGTTCCTCTTTGATTCTGAGAAATATCTCTCAGTTCGGTAGAGGTTGAATTCCAGCTCAGAGTCTACAAGTTTGTACTCATTTGTCACTAAAAGGCAGAAAATACAGTACGTCCTTAGAGCAAGAGACCCAGCCAGCCTTAGAATGATCCAGTCTTCGGAACCAGATTTGGCCTGCTGGGCAGACCAGGCCGCCTTGATCTAGCAGGTGTGAAACGTGAATGCAACAAGAACTCCATCTCCGGGAGCCCAAGGTCTAACTCCTCCGGACTGCAGGCTGTTCAGCAGGAGCACTATAAAGTAGCAATAGTCACAGAGGTGGAAACAGAGATCATTCTTTATCCTTTGGGAGGAAGGAATCTTGTAGGAGACACAGCCCAATCTTGGGGGAAAAAATGTATCTCTCCTTAGTAGGCAAGCGGTTGAGCTGTGTGAAGAGGCCTGGTCAATACAGCCAAGAAGTCGTGAAATTATCTGAGAAGATATTACACCACAGGCCTGGGAAGTGCAGCCTTCACTGAACATGTGCACCTTGAATGAAGGTTGGTCTGACTGGGAGTGGTGACGCATGCCTGTGATGCCAGCACTTAGGAGGCTGAGGCAGGAGGATCCCCTCGAGTTCGAGGCTAGCCTGGAGTGACAGTGAGTCCCCGTCCTGAAGCCTCTGCACCTTACCTTCCTGTGTAGGGCTCCTGTGATGCAGCACATAGATGCGAAGTGTCTTCAGGTGAGGGAGGGACATTGCCATGTCCTCTCACGTATTAAAGACGTTAGCTCTGCTCCACAAGTGGGACGGGCCTTCTTTAACATACCCTAAGTTAGCAGCTAAGGATTTTCTCAGTGGACTCACATCAGAAGCCGGCCCCGAATCGCAGCAGCTCCAGGCCTGGGATGAAAGGAGCCGCGTGTGCTGAGACCTCAGAAAGCCACCCGCGCACATTTCCTCTGGCCCCGGGACTGACTCTCCTCCCTGGGGGGGAAGCCACAACAGCACAGCATCTCTGTGTGGCTTTTAAAAATAAACCTGAGTGATTTGTACATACAAATGGCATCTTGGAAGAAGGAGTGTGGGGAAGCCAAGTGAAAAAGAGAAAACAAACAAGACTTGAAATCCTTCCCTTTTTGCTTTTCCTACAGGTTTTATTTCTCAGAAGTGCGGTCTGGAAACCTCGTCTAGGACTGCTCTGCCTGTTGCCGGCCGCCTCCGTCCTCCTCGGGCTTTGCTTTGGGGCCCTGAAGGTGTGACCGGCAGTTCAGCCGCAGGACAGAGCGGCCGTCTCCGGGGGCCTGCGACGGTAACCCACCCGCTTTGGCAGCGAGACAGAATGCAGAGAATAGGTGCCCTCTGCGGCGGCGACGTTACGGGCCACGCAGACGATTCTTTGGAGGCGTGAGAGGTGGAATCAGCCGGTCAGACGGCGCTTTGGGAGTGCTTCGGCCACTAACTAATGACAAGGACATTCACGCTCGCTTGGCGTTCCATTTGCAGGCGTGACCAGTAGGAGATTTTTCTAGTAATTTATACACTGTACTGCTCTCGCAACTAAGAAAAGGAAGATCATCAAAGTCCATAAACCATGCCGCCAGCTAAATCTAAAATGGAAGAGAAGTTTGAATTTCGCTAAAACATCATGATTAACAAATATACATTTTTATTAGTAGAAATACTAGTCAGTAGAGTACGAAGTTATAGAAGCTTCACGTTTTAAAATATTTTCAGGCTTTGTAATTATCTTTAAATTAAATCAGTACTTTTAGGTCAAGGAATTAGCTAGGATAAATTTTACGTTCAAATTAAATTTGTATCACAGTGTACTTTTTACTCATAAAAATCTCCAAGAACATAAAAATTACAATGAAAAAGCATTAATGTCAAGGTGACAGCTTTATAGGGGACTCTGCTACAAATTCTAAAATATCTCATTAATGGGCCAGGGAAATAGCTCAGTGGTATAAGGGCCTGCCTGGCAAGTGCAAGGTCCTGAGTTTGATCCCCAGTACCAAAAACAAATAAAAAATATCAAAATAAAATATCTCATTAATGAATAAAATCTTCAGCCAATGTCTCTCAGTCATATTAGAACTCTGAAAAATGAATAGAGTCCTAAATATGTAGAGAATTCAGTTTGTAACTTTCAAATGGTAATGAAAAGTAATTTGAAATAATTCTAAGGTCATAAACAGTGGCTTTTGCAAGTCAACCTACATTTAAAATGGCATTGTCATTTCTGATGTTCTGAAGTAATCCTAAAACGGGCAAAACCAAGGGACAACTTGGGCCAGTCTTCTAGTGGCGCTTGCTTGTAACTACTTGCTCTTTGCCACAGTGTTAGGAGACCCCTCCGGGAAGGGGGTTTTTGTCAGCCTTGGTGTCACGATTGTTTCAGCGGTTCTGTCAGACGTACAGAAGTTGTTTCTTCTGTCTCGAAGCGATTGTACCACCCACCCTTCACTTGGCCCGCAGCGCAGATGGCCGGTAGGTGACCACGTGGTGTCAGAGTCCGAGACCCGCCACGCCACCACCCGCGAAGCTCTTACTAAGACTGCCTTGGAACGCGCACTTTACGAAGAGCTGTCGCGTGTCCACACGCGTGCAGGCCCCAGTCGCCGCAGTTTCCCTGCTCCGACCGTGCTTTCCCGCTTCTCAGCCTCTTGCTTTGTCCAGCCCGTAAGCGCCGCTGCATCTGATTCTCCAGAAGGCGACCTGAGGTGGAACGCCTCTTGAGCGAACTCTCTTCTACAAGGTTAATGGTTCCACGAACACTGCTCTGTGCGGTGGGCACGGAACGGGTCTCGTTCAGGAGTGCTGGGAGAGCAGAGGGCTGTTTCTAAAATGAGGACAATCAAGGTAGGTGAGAGGCTGAAGCTTTCAAATTGTTTTTTGTTTTTCTATTAAGATGTGCATTTAGGTGGCAGCTTATATCCCCAGCTATCTGTACGTTTGTGCCTATGTTGGCTGATAAAGTCCCTTCCCAGCCCTTGCCTGGCAAGGCAATGACTTTCCTTTTGGGAAGCCCAGGAGGCTTTTCTTCTCTGAGGGCAGAATGTTGTCTTTCTTCTTGCAACTGTGTAGCCCTGTGACAATGTACTATGGTACTGTTTTCCCCAGAATTGACATTGTAAATCATTGCATTTTCTAAAGCTATTTATTTATTTAAACCGAGTCTTTCCATGTAACTCAGAAGCGTAGTGATCCTCCTGTATCAGCCTCCCCAGTGCTGGGATTACAGGCATGACCACCACGCCCACCCAGTGGACAGCTCTGCATGGGGCCAGCACAGCATGCAGTGGCTGGGGTGGAACTCAGGACCTTGTGCTTGTGAAGCAAGGGCTTAGACCACCAAGCTCTCTCCCCAGCCCCAAACATTACATTTTAAAATTCAGCATTTTCCTGTTTTGTACATAGAAGCATGATAAAAAAGTGAGATTTTTTTTGATGAGTTTTATACATCTTTGTGAATTGATCCATGCACATTTGAGATTTGACTACATCTATTTTTTTAAAAAAAATATGTTCAAGCTGAGCATGGTGGTGCACACCCAGAATCCCAGCACTTGGAAGGCTGAGGCAGAAGGATCCCAGGGAGTCGAAGCCTTGACTAGTTAGCAAGACTTGTCTCAAAAAAAAAAAAAAAAAGTTCAGGAATA
>NDGM011123025.1:0-12859 GCA_002564305.1 Octomys mimax
GAACTATGCATAAATTGTTTCATTTGATTTTTTTTTTTTTCTGGAACCAGGGATTGAACTCAGGCCCTTGAGCTTGCCAGGCAAGCACTTATTCCACTGAACCATTTCCCTGGCCTTGTTTGAAATTGTAATTCAGTGTCTTCTCATTTTCCATACTGGACTTCCTCTCCTGAGTCATATTTAGCCTTCAGGTCTTATTTATTTATTTATTTATCTATTTTATTTAGTTGGCACCGGGTCTTCCTATGCAGCTTGAACTCATAGTGATCCTCCTATCTCAGCCTCCCCAGCCCTGGGATTATAGATATGCATGACTATGCCTGCTTTTGGTGTCCAGCATGCCCAGGGCTCTGAAGCTGGCAGGGCATGTGGTACTTGAGATTGATTCTGGGTCCTTGTCCTTGCCAGCCATCAGGTCTTTCTTGTCCTCTATTGAGCTACATCATCATGCATAAGAGGTCATGCCAATCTTTAGTAGCAGATAACAAAAGTCATTAATTTCAGCTAACTCAGCCAGGTGGTTTTTCTACGGATGGGGCATGTGGTCCCTCACATGGCCAGATCTAGCTGAGGAGCCACCTGATAGCTCTGATCTCTTCTCATGTGGTGACTCCACATGCTTTCTCTCTATGGTCTCCCCGTATAGCCACTGGAGAGGATGGCAGAAGTTGCAAAGTTGTAGGGTATGCAGTGAGAAGTGCCACACTGTCACTTTTGGCATGCTGTATTGGAGGAAGCAAGTTTTAGGGCTGCACAAGTACATGACTTTGAAGTGTTGTTCACTGAAGATACCATTGTACCAATTTAGGTTCATACATCCTGATTTAAATTAGTTACTATGAAAGAGGGGGCCAGCAACTGAACTGCAAAAGCTTAACAGCAAAACTTATTCACGTATTATATGACAGCTTCTATGTGGAAGAAGAAAGAAAAGAAATGAAAATTCAATAATCACAGCATGTTTCTTGGTCTTGGGAACTAAAGATTTGATTTCAAGAGAAGAAATAGAATTTTATTGTTTTGTTACCAGCTTTTCTACAGAATCCATACAATAACATTTGTTTCTGCATATTTATTTTTATAAAGGGAAAGTTTATGGAACCATTTTCAGACATAATTTAATGAAGGACAAGAATGTATGATTGAAGGTATACTCTCAAACATATTCCACTATATTACTCACTATATTACTGACACATTCATGATTATAGGATAGTTGGATTCTTCACACTACAGGATACTCAATATCTATTTTTACTAAATATGGAGTATATTATTATTGTAGCCATTATTATTGAAATTGGTATTATTGTCTTGGTCGTTAATGATTATTTGGTACAACCACAGCAATAATAATGAAAATAAACAACCAGGCATACAGCTAGCCTGACTCTCCTGATTTGAAAATTAAGTGCTTTAACACATTTTTTTTTTCTGTATTTTAGGGAAGGGTCTACAGGGTGTTCAGGGTCTCACTACTAGATTGGACTTGTAGTGATTTTCCTGTTTACAGCCTCCCAAGAGCTGGGATT
This sequence comes from Octomys mimax, assembly GCA_002564305.1. Lineage (NCBI taxonomy): Eukaryota > Metazoa > Chordata > Mammalia > Rodentia > Octodontidae > Octomys > Octomys mimax. The sequence goes on from NDGM011123025.1 coordinate 1,533, forward strand.
ACAAGCACACGCTACCATGCCCAGTCTCAATCGCCATCTCAGCGTGCCCCGGGGGCAGGGAAGGTATGGCAGGCCTGGAGATCAAACCCCAGGCCCCTGCACCTGCTTGCAGACAGTTTGATCTGCTGAGCTATTTGGCCAGCCCTGTTCAACATATTGTGAAAGTGTTTCCCTAGTGTCTGTTGTTTTATCCATTCCATGACAAGTAGCTTTGGATGTACCAGGAGCAGTGAGACTTGAGGTTTCCGTTAAAAAAAAAAAAAAAGAGATCATTTTTCCATCTCCAGGTAGCTCACTATTTCTGCTACTTCTTCCATTCTTCCTAACTGTGATCTAGCCTCATACACAACCCTATCAGAAAAGCATGGTGAATGAAAATTCAGAAAGATAAAACCTACTTGGAGATTAAAAAAAAAAACAAAACAAGTAGATTAATTCTTTTCATGCTTCAAGTCATAAGAGTTTTTGTCATGGATATTTAAGACTGTTCCTCATAATTTCCATGCAACTCACGATTTGTTTGGAAATGTTTGAAGAGTGGAAATAATATTTGAAACTTTGCTTCCCAAAGCCAGTTTGGCTTTATGAAGCGTTATTGATTGTGTCAGAATTTCTGGACTGTGTAATGACACTTAAAGGAGTAGCATTCTGTTATCACAACTGGAAAAATACCTCAAGACAGTCACTGAGTGGTTTCTAAGAGTAAAAGTTACCTTTTTGAAGAAAATACTGTTCTGAGAAATTGTCATTATTTGCTATCTAAACCAAATATTTGTTCTAATGGAGAACTAATGTACAAAATGGGAAAAATAGTTTCTTGTAGATGTAAATACTTTGGTACTGCTATTCCACTACATGTTTGTATTCACACTGGATCTTTGAGAGCATTTTCCTCATAATTGGAAGAAAATATGCACCATGATAAAATAGTTTTCAGTGCCTTTTCCCTTATTAATCAACACTCATTTAGTGCTTACTCTTTTCTCACCTGTAGTGTATTCTCAAGGGAGTTCTGGTTGCCTACATCATGAAAAACTAGGGAACAGTGGACAGGAGGGAAAATGCTTCAGGAAATTCCCCTTCGATCCAACATTTGGTCTTAGCAAATGCCTTTACATATCTACAGACACTATCTTTAATCAAACATTTTAATCTGCAAAATTGAACCAGAAATTGCTTGTTAATGCCTAGTTAATAGCCCCTTTCTTTCCTAACAGCTAAGAAAAATCTCATTGCAGCATAGAATTAACTAGAAAATGACCATTCTTAGAATTTATGGCTGTTTTCCTAATTTGTATCCAAACCCAACTAAGTTTTTTTTGATCAAATTGAATAAAAGCAACAAGCTTTATAGTCAATCTAACTTCATTCAAGGCATGTATGTAGGCCAGATGTTACTTATAAAAGGAAAAATGATATTTTCTTGTCTTCTTTTCCATTTCTTTAATTATGGAAATCAGGTTTGTCTTTATTCTGTAGATTTAATATTTCTTTTCAACATGTGAACTAAAAGCAGTATATGAAAAAATCATTTACCTTTCTTATGAAGTAAACATCTATATATCATTTGGTCTTTTATTGCATTTCTTATGTTTTGTATTTTATTTAACTATATTTTCAAAATAAAAATCTCACTTAGACAATAGTCAAGAGATATGTGGACACTAGCAAATGACATTTATTCCATTAAGACCAGACCAGAGTACTGAAAGTCCGTTATAGATCCTGAGTTAAAACAAGAAGGTACAATGTAAACACACTTGTATATCTTCATGCTTTAGCATAATTAATTATTCATAGAGTAGAAAAAGATAAATATGTTTCTTCTAGTGTATTAACTGCTGCTAGCCAAAGATAGTTATTTTTCTGTTTTTACTTCAATCCTGTAAATCTCTCATTGCTCTGCCTTATAGCAATCAATAAATCACACCCCAGACATTAGGGCTCAAGGTTCATTCTAAACTAACCAACAGGGTCTGTCCCTCCATAAACTTTGCTGTATGATATATTAAGTGTGTAGGAGCTGGTGGTTTGGGATATAACAAATGTGTTTTAGAGAGTTTCCTGTGAACATTTCCTCATGAATCTATTTCTGGTCTTTGTCACATCAGGAACTTATGAAGGTTTGCCAAAAACAAATTTAAATTGTTATCTTAGCCTATAAATGTAGGCCTAAATGAGCCTGGAATATAATGTGCACCATGAAAAGAAAAAGAATTGTGTTTATGTTGTCTCTAACATACACAGAGTGAAGCAGTGTGGCACATTTTAAATAAGATTTTTGAATCACAACAACATAGATTGGAATCTTAAATAAGTTAAAGGATAAGTGACTTTGTTTCTTTGAGCATTAATTTTCTCCTGTGTAAGGTGGAAAAATTGCATAAAACTTCTAAACTAAGTATCTACCACTGACAAGAAGACTCCCTGGGTATCTTTTAAAAACTGTTCCCACCAACTGTTTCCCATGTGGTCTAGTTCTTGTTCACTAACTGCTCACATGTGCCTCAGATGGCCCTCCTTGGTAAGAATTTCACCGATGCGCCCCCCTCTCCTGTGCCCTTGTTCATTCTAGATCGTATCATTTGCCTTCTTGTTTTGTCTCTTTTGTTTAACTTAAGTCTGTACTTCTTTTCTTTAGAGCAAGGGTTGTCAGACTACAACCTACAAGCTAAATCTACACTGCAACATGTTTTTCTCTAAATAAAACTTTACTAGAATAGGCATACTCATTTACATGCTTTCTATGGGTGCTTTGGTCTTTCAGAATTGAGTAAATGCATCAAGGACAACTTGGCTTGCAAAGTATAAAATATTGATTAGCTAATCCTTTACAGAAAAAGTTTGTCGAATTCTGCTTTAGAGAATTTCTTTCTTTTTAATGGGACACTATTATTGAGGATATTTATAGAAGAATCTCCCATTATATACAAACTCCATTGCAGGATGACCATTTCTTTCTCTGTTGTTTTTCATGTTTTTGGTCTTTGCTGGTCCATTAACCCCATTCAACCATAACATCTGTTATATAGTTGCCAATAAAGGCTGCACAAATGGAACGAGCAAATGAATTAATAAATGAACCAACAGGCAAATGCATTAAGTTTTAAAATTATCCTGGTTATGTGGTAATAATGTAACCTAAATTGAGGTGGACAAGCTTTCTCATAAACATCAGAATATTAAAATAAAATCATGGGACCGGGGAGATGGCTCAGTAGAATAAGTGCTTCTCTGGCAAGCGCAAGGGCCTGAGTTGAATTCCTGGGTCTGCAAAAATAAATAAATAAATAAAAAATAAATAAAATCAGCACCAGAGATACAGCTCAGTGGCATAAGTGGCTGCCTGGCAATTGTAAGGTCTCTAGTTCAATGCCAGGTACAAAATAATAATAATAATAATAATAATAATAATAATAATAGCGGGGCTGGCCAGATATCTCAGTAGACTAAAGTGCCTGCTTATGCAGAGTGCATGGGCCAGGGTTCAATCCTTGTATGCCTTGCCAGCCCTGCCCCCTGGGGTGCACTGAGAGGGCGATTGAGACTGGGCGTGGTGACATGCACCTGTAACCTCAGCTCTTGGGAGGCTGAAAATAGGTGGAACACTACAAGTCCAATTTACATAGCGAGAACCTGTAGACACTGTACTAAATATACAAAAAATAATGATGATGATAACGATAATAATAATTTAAAAAATAAAATCATTGCAGGTTTAACAAGTATGTTTTATAAGTTATATAACTATGCCATCAGCTTTGTCTAGTCTACACACTACAGTTAGTAAAGGACCTTGTTATGAATGAGCTTCTCATGAAGCTCATACATTAAGGATGTTATAAAATATGTATAAATTAAATAACCATTTGTCCTGTGTTAAAATACTTTAGTGATATATGAATAATATGTAGGCAAAGGCTACAGAACTAATTATGAGGAAATTACTTACCTTTTATTCAATTACTTTTAGCATCACCTCTGCCAGATTTTTGCTTGGTTGTATATTATTACTCTTCTTTGCATCTCTCTATTTTGCATAAACAATATATCAGAAAACACTTACAGCAAATGCCCAGCAGCTCCTGGCCTTGAAGAGCTTCCTCGCCTAATTGTGCATCCCTGGTGGATTTTTCATAATACGTTACAGATCTAATTTAAATACTTTTACAAATTCATCAAATACATTCTCCCAGGCACATTTACTCAGCTTACTTTTGAAACTTCTAATGAATTCTCTCGATATGTAATTTTATACTCAGCATCATGATTTGAATTAAATATTATTGAACAAGGTGTTCATTATTGGATGTGAATTATAATTAGAATGATAGGCAACCTTAACTATGATAATAGTTTTAGTCAGTTTCCTAAGGGAGTGCCAGTTTTCCATCCAGCACAAAGACCAGTACCCTCTGCTAAAAGTCTGTTATGAGGGTTACAAGTAAATTAAGCAATGTCAGTTCTAGCTGCTTAAAAGCCAGGATCAGCTGATACAATTTAACTCTTAAAAAGCAAATAGCGTGTTGTCATGGAGCTGCAAATCAGCAGTGCAGGATAACTGACCTGCTTTATGCACAATTTAGCATCCTGATGGTGAGAAATGACCTAGATTTTCCAAGAACCACACGTGAACTTTGTAAATGATCACAGTGCTCATCTATTTTGTGTGTACGTCTAAGGCAGGTGCGAAGGTGAACTCTAAGGAAAACCTGAGTGGCTGAATCACTTCCTCCTGAAGGATGCTCATTTGTCAAAATTATACACAGGTCCCTCTTGTTAGATTAAAATTTTCTGTTGGAGTTGCTGTGTTAATGCAGTATCATTATGACATTTTCCAGTATTTTCAAATGTAATCATTGCATTTAATATAAAAAACATGGGAATGAATATGTGACTAAATGGAAAGGCAAGGCTATTAGTCAGAGGTCTTTGATTTTCTTTTATCTTGTGGGCATTTCAAGAGAATGCACTCTGATCTCCAGGAACATAGTGGTTTAGAGATCATAGAGGCCAGACTGGGAGGGGAGGTTGTAATTATCTTCTTAAACATCTATTGTCTCATTAAAAGTGACCTAGGATGAGGCCTTACACCAAGTACATGTTCATTAAATGTCATTTCCCTTTCCTCTCTGTGAATAATTAGATATCGGTCATGGTTAGTGAACGTATTACTTCTTCCTCTTTTCTAGATCCCTACATCTTTCACTTCTAACTTAATCACCTTGTGGTAAATGCTTCAGTTGGACAATGTGGTAAAGTCATGCTCAGTGGAGACGCAACTGACACCTAGAAAGAATGCCTGTCCTTTGTTGCTTTATGGTTTTTAAATCAATATTTTTCACATGTCATGTTAGGGACATTCAGGAACTCACTGTACCAGAGCAGATCGTGGTTATGGCATGTTTATGACACAGCTTGTCACAATGGTTTTAAAAGTAAAGCTGGGTCAGCTTACTTTTCATCACCTATTTTCTGTAATTTTGTCAACCTGTTATCAGGTCAATTACTTTTTTTTAACCACAAGCCCCCTTTCCAGAAGACAGTGCAAATTCAACTTGATATTGTGTCTCTGCCTCTTTCACTTTTTCATGTCCTATCTGCATGCTCTGCCATCTATTATATCAGAACTCAGATGAAAACAGAATCATTCCTTCTGTCTCAGAAATACAGAAGTGCTCCTTCCTTTCTTCATTTTGATTGTGCTTTTCCATATGCTCAAGACTGTGCTTGCATATTTATGTGTACAGTGTTGTCTGTAGGAAGACATGTTACAAGGCTTGGTGGTAGGGAGAACATATTGTAGACTAAGGGAGAAATAATCCACCCTCAACCATTTGAATGAACTGTGCATGATAATCTCTTAAGTTAGTAATGATTCATCTGTGCAAGTGTTTCAGTAGATCTAGTTTGTCATTGTTTATCATACTAGAGAAAATATTTCTCCTATTGCTGCAGTGTAGGATGACTAGTAAATGAAAACAAGATTTTGAGGAAGTATAGTATTAAATGTGACATATTTATCCTTCCCTTTTATGCATTTCTTCTGGCTAAAGCAAAAGAAAGGGTCCAGCCTCTGTGAGTGGGGCCCCCGTCTTTTCTCTTCAGAACTGGTATTCTCTATCCACTATTACATGTAAGGGTATTCCAGAGAAGCCAAATCATAGAATTCTTCCATTCCCAGTATTTTAAATTCTTTAAAGAGAAAGACAGTTCTGAAAATAGTAGAATAATTTCTCAATAACAATAACAATGCCTTTTGATTTTTTTCTTCACAGAAGAGTCCCCAGATATGTGGCGGACAACCCCAAAATTCAGTAAGAATAGACAGGAATATGGCAAATTGAGCTGAGGCTGAGTCATATATAACAATGTTCAATATAATATAGTAAACATTTTATATAGCTAGAGAAACTGAAAGGGATGCAAAAAAAATTCTAAGTGTTGGAAATGAAGGAGGAAACTCAAAGACAGCTGTAACACATAAGCTGATGCCTGGGGGAGATGTAAATACTGTAGATGTGGCCATGGGCCTCACTGGCTAAGAGGCACGTGTTAATGTTCACATGGGGATAAAATCAGTCCCTGCACCAGAGAGGGAGATGCAGGAGAGACATCAGCATAGACCTGGTACCTCAGAGGTCTTCCTCAGAGGGAAAATAGGTATCTTTTTCCCACCAGACTACAGAAAATATTAACAATAATAAAAGGTTTCATATTCCCTGGGCCTAGCTGAAAATCGAAACTTCATCATGTACAGACTGCAATCTCCTTTACTCTGAAGGAAATGAGCGGGGTGTGGTGGTGCACGTCTGTCATCCCGGCACTTGGGAGCCTGAGGCAGGAGGTTGGTTGCCAGTTTGAGCCTGGGCTACAAAGCGAGCTCAAGCCCAACCTGAACTGCACAGCAAGGCCCTGCCTCAAAAATATGAAAAAAAATGATTGCTAACCTGAAAAATTAATATATAAATATAGTATTCAAAATAGCAATATTTGTAGCTAAAATAATTAACTGTTTTGTGTAGAATAAAGTTGATTCTATTTCTTCCTAAAAAAAAAAAGAAGTTGTTTGAAATCACTGAGTTCTCAAGAAAAACAAACACAGAACTCATCTGCAGGTATAATTACACAATTCAGAGAGCAGAACACTTGCACAGGGCAAAATATGGAGATACGCTCATAAGTAGCATCCTAACCTTATGAGAAACACCTGATCACCGGTACAGTACATCAAAAAACAACAAAAAAGAGGTCAGGGAGAGAGCTCAGTAGTATAAGCACTTGCCTGGCATACCCAAGGGCCTGAGTTCAATCCCCAGTTCCGAAAAATAAATAAATAAATAAATAAATAAATGAATGAATGTCAGAAACTACGAGACTGATAACGATAGTACATTTTAGAACATCTAGAATATTTGTATTCAAATGATTGTTTATATAAAATGATACATTCAATAAAGTTGATTAAAGATTTAAATGGACAACTTGAGAGTGAAACATTTACAAATGAGGGAACATAGTCTCGTAAATGCACAACTGAATGGATAAGTTTAAAATCCATTAAATAGGACTTTGAAGGATGTCATGCAGTGTGAGATAACTCTGTGCGATTACTGAGAGTTCATTTTATGGTTAAATAAACATATCCAATTACATACTGGAATGTGCAGTGATGGAAAGAGACAAAATGCTATACAAGGCAATAATGATGATTTCGTTTAAATCCAGTGTTCACAAGACGCCTCAGTAAAACACAGCCAGTCACGAAAAGAGACGAAGGTCGATCGGCCCAAGCAAACGGCAGGCTCGAGTGCACGGGAGGTACTTTGGACGTTGCTTAGGAAGGGTATGGACGGAGCAGGGCCCCGCGAGAAGCGGGGGTGCTCTCCACCGCCCGGTCCTCGAAATCAGGGCTGGGGTTGTTCAGAGTGGAGTCTCAACCCAGGCTTTCATCAGAGATGTAATTAAAGTGCTGTACCTCCTTCGGAGGGTGGCGATGAGTTGGAAAGAAAGGCACGTGGGAACGGTAGGGCAAACGAGACAGTCAGCACGGCTGGCTGGCGGGGAAGCGCGGCTGGCTGGGCTTGGAGTAGGCGCAGTGGACGTGATTGCAAAACCACAGAGGTGAAGTCCAATAACTTGTGAGTGAAACTGACTACACTCTATAACAGGATCAGGGGAAAGAGACACTAAAAATGGTTTAGACTGTCTAAACATATCGCCAGACCATTATCGATATACGTTTGATTTAATATAAAGACGGGCTCTTCCCAGGAGTAGAGCATGTATTACCCAATGACTGCCATTTCCTGTAATCCACAGGAAACCTTTGCTAAGAGTGCCAGTGCGCGCCTCTTTCCTAATTTTTTCAGTGAGATCATCATCAAGCCTCTTTGCCCTACTCTGTATGAAATAGGACTCCTTTCTAGTTCTTTCTTAAGCAAGGAAACACACACAACATTAAGTTCAAATCCTCCCATTTCCTGCCGTCTACTCTTTTTTCTTCTTTGCGATGCTGGTTGGCTTCCACACTTTTTCTTTTGGTTTTCTTTTTTTGTTTCTCACACAAACCATTCAAACACCGCTCTTTCCTGACCCTGTACAAGTACGAGGTTGGTCAGCTACATCTAAAGCACTGTTTACTAGTTTGAATAACTACTAATCAATTACAGAAACATTTTTCTTTTTAGTCTCTTATGAACTCTTTATATCAGTCAATAATTTTTTTTTAAAAAAAGAATTTCAGTTGGGTATGAAGTTCTAAAAACCCATGTGTTAAAAACATCAATTATATTTCTAACTTTCTCTTAACATAATTCATTTATTCATCTATTTTACTGAGCTTGGCCTTGAAATCAAGTGTTTAATAATTCATACAAATAATTTTTGCCAGTTACTTTCTTGGTGGATCACTGAATGGCTATTCTATTAGCATATACTCCTTCATTTTCATATTCTTGACTAAGTAATTGCCTTAGACTTTTCCCCATAAAATGCATTTGATCTCTTCTGCTAAAATCACTTAAATAGTAAGATTAGGTTCACTTTCTGCACCTGAGACCTTCTTTTTTACTCCAGGGAAAAAGGAATATTAGCAACAGTCTTGAATATTTATTTTAAGCGCCTCATATATTCACCTGCCATGTGCCCTATGACTTTTATTGCCTGGTTCCCTAGCTAATCATAAGTATTATAATTTATCATTGAACATTTTTACCTGAAAATAGTAAGTTCATTGAGTTGGTAATTTACCTGAAATCCTAACAAATTGCATTAATGTTAGAATTTTTATATGTTTAATGATTGTGCGTATATAGAAATTAAGCAATAGATGATTATTGTTTAAATAAGTGAAACATAAAGAATATGCCCTGGAATAGAATCGACTATTTTAATAACTTATAGATTACCGTGCTTTTGAAACTCAAATGTTTTTACTTATGCTTAAAATATTTTTCTCTGTTAGCAATAATATGAAAGCATTCCTAGCACTCTAAATAACACATCAAATGGCAGCATAGAATGTTCTGTTGGAAAGTAATCTTGAGTTACTGTGGCAAGATTTTTCAACACTAGAGTTCAAAAATACAACTGGTTAAAAATTTCAAGGTAAAGACCTGTGGAGTAATATTTAAAAACATCTCAAGAGGGGCCTCTGAATTCACCTGTGCTTGTGAAATTGGTTTTAGAACCAACAATAAAGAAGCAACTTAGGCTGTGTCTGTCATCAGCAAATGTTAAATTAGCGGGCAAGTCTCTACAAAGAGAATATGATTCATCAATGCGGTGAAGAGTAGGTTGTGTTACTAATGCAAACATTTCTGCATAAATCATATTTTTCTTTTTGAGCTCTTTTTTAATATGAGGATAGGGAGGAAGGAAGGGAGGAAGAGAGAGAGACTGAGAGAGAGTGAAAGGGTCTACAGAATTATGGTAAAAATAGAAAACTTTCAAAATAACTGACAGAATACTTACCCTAATTTTTTTGAAATATGATATAAATACTAAATTACAAACATGCATTCCATCAAATGAGATTAAAACATGGAAAGTCTAATGCTACCTGCTCCTTGAAATCAAACCTCATTCTCTGTGATGACTGGAAATTCCCTGTGATTTGTAAAGTCACAGAGCCACAGGGCCACTTGCTGAGAACATTGCCCATAATTCTCTCCCTCTCCTCACCCAGGTGTCCTGTTTGAGTAATCAAAGAGGCATCAAGTTATTCTACTGATGCTTCTTTTCTATTTTTCTGAAATTTGTCTTCTTCTTGTAAAAAGTGATGAGGAAAATTTTGTACAATGTCACTACTTCTGAGAATGTGCTTTCATAGAAGAAAAAGCAAGGTGTTGTGGAGGAGCCCTTTCTCTCTCTTTGCAGATTCAGAAGCAATAGCTATTTGGCCCGATCTCAAGATAACATGGATATTTGGGTGCTTGTGTGCGTGCATGCGCGCGCGCGTGTTGTGTGTCTTGAATCTGCAGTGAGTTCTTCCACAAAAAGTGATAATGTCACACTTTAAGTAGACCCCATACGATCCACACTATATGCTTAATAAATGTTCAAAGACCTAATAAATTGATAAGTGAATGATATTTGACATAAATCTAATAGCTAGAAAAATAAGGTAACATCATATATATGAAACAAAAAGAGCAATGTCTAGGGTGTAAGCCCTAAAAGTTTTTACGTATTAACTCAAAATGAGACAAAAAGGATAAGAAAGGCAAAATTAAGGTGTTTTTAGCTAGAGGACAAAAACAGAAGTTTGATTGGTAACAGAAACAGCACAAACAGAAGCAATATGATTTCTAATAAAGTTGAAAATTTCTGTGTTGATTTTGAAATTGTGATGGGACAAAGTAAAGCTGCAACTATGGAAAGACCAGAATCGGAGGAAAACTCATGGGATGCAGCCAATCAATGTTTCACTCTTTAAATTCCTATTTGCCTTTTAATTTCCTCAGGAAACCAGAATTTGTTACTAGAAGGTGGGGCCATAAGAGGAGATTAGGTTCTTTTTTTTTTTTTTTTTTTTTCTCCTTATTGGAAGTTTCTTCCCTCTTTTTGTAATTTTTATTCATTTTAATGAGGAAAAAAGATAGAAGAGCAATGAAACAGTTTCAATACAGGTTAGTAGGACGTTTACGATAATTAATATATTGCATATTATTGTCTTCATATTAGTAACTTAAAGGACAAGATGCAGATATAATATCATATATAAACAATATAGTACAAACTTTTATTGTCAGTGAACTAAGAGAAAGTAGCTGTATACCTATCCTAACTTATATATATATATATATATATATATATATATATAT
>NDGM011123073.1:0-11583 GCA_002564305.1 Octomys mimax
TATATATATATATATATATATATATATATATATATACATACATATATATACATATGTATATATATATGTATATGCATGTCTTTGTCAATAGATTATTCAAATGATTCTCTTGGTGTGACAGTCACATCTTCATTTTTCTTGCCTCTTCAGTTGTCTGCTTGACTAACTCTTGCAGTACTTTATTGATTAGTGGTTTTCCACATAATTCCTGGCGCTTTCAACAAGTTTTTCAGGCTGCATGAAATCCTGTGTGATTTCACTGTTCAGTTTCTTCCCAAATCTCCTATGCGCTGGGATGTTCAGGAGCCTCAGAAAGAGGAGAAGTTCTGAGCAGAGACCGACCCCCTCGTGTTGAGTGCTGAGGCTGCTGAGTAAAGTCCGCTGGGTGGTCAGCTTGTTGACGACTGTTTTCGGGTTTGCCTCCCTGCATGCACAGCCCTCATCTGTGCTGACTTGGGTCATGAATATGTAAATGACCTGGCTGTAATACTGTGAGCGAAGTAGCATAGTGAGTTGGAAATGGGCTGCATAACTGTTGGGAGTCGAGGATTAGCTTCTGAGCACACTCGGGTTTGGATTCTAGGGGTTACCTGGACCTGTTTACACCATCGTAGGTCACCAGCCAGCTACCATATCATTGGCAGGGGCAGGGGGACATTGCAGCCCCCATCCCCAGCTCTGCTAGTGGTCGCCATTCTGAAAGCCAGGCTGGTTCCCCACTCTTGGCTTTGTGCTTGTACCTTTCTTGGCTCCAGAGCTAGGGGTAGAGGCTGAGCCTGGGGTTGGGCTGGGCAGAGGGATAGAGGTCCTGTGACAACAGCCTCAGGTAAGGCAAACAGTCCTGTCCTACTGTGGGTTGGGTACAACTGCACTGGGGTCCTGAAGAGCTACACCTGTCCTTGGAAATGAGATGGCTTGGAAGACCTCTGAGGTCCACTTGAGGATGTACCAGGCATCAAGCTTGCTCTGGTCCTTGTGATTTTACCCGGATATCTCCTCTTGGAGTTCTGTGGTTCTGGCCTAGGCCAGGCCAGCAGGGCCAGCTGTGACTGTGTCTCTGCCTGAGCGAGGGCCTGGGTGTAGTTCCCCCTCCAGGCCAGGCTTCCTGCCCCTGTACAACTGGACCCCAAATCCCAGCATGCCCATCCACAAGTGTGTGTTTCAGAACGCGAATGGACTCTTTCAGGCCTGCTGAGAGCCCCATGCCACAGGCAGGGCCTCCTGAGGAAGACCAGAGGCCCCTTGCTGGAGACAAGCTGGCAAATGGTGTCAGGAGTGACAAAGTGGCCTGGAACTTGGCCTCCCGGCTGTATCATCTAGACGGCTTCCGGAAGTCAGAAGTGGCCGCCTACCTGCAGAAGAAGTAAGAGATCTGAGACCTCTGAGATCTCTGCTGGCTGCTCCTCCCTTCCTGTCCTGCGCACTCCTTTGTGTCTCTCCAGCCCAGTGCTGCCTCTCCCCCAGCATGTCCTGCCCCATCCTCAGCCCGTTCCCCACTCCCTGGCCATCCCTGCTGCTTCTCCTGGGCATACTTCAGACAGTCACATCTTCTCCACACCAGGATCCATGCTTGGAGCCACTGGACCCAGCCCACTTGCCAGTGCCAAGCCCCCTGAGTCCCTCCTGTGCAGCACTGGCGCTGGCTGCACCCTGTGCTTACAGTACCTGGGTACCAGCCTGCCCATCTTTCCCTTGATTGCTACCACCACCATAAGGCCCACGAGGCCTGCAGGCTCTGCAGGGTCCTCTCTGTGTAGGGACCAGCCTGACCTGAGCTGCAGTCCTCATCTCTGTTTCTCTTTGCAGCAATGACTTCAGCAGAGCTGTGGCTGAGGAGTACTTGTCCTTCTTCCGGTTTGGAGGCCAGAGCCTGGACTGTGCTCTCCGGTAATGTAATATAAAGGAACACTTGGGGGCCCTCTGGGGAGGCTAGGGAGGAGGGAGGGGCCAGGCTTTTGGGGCTCTGATTGGCTCATGGGGGGGGGGTTCTGCAGCCTGGCCCTGCCAGCCTAGTTCTTGACACTGGCTGTCCTGTGCAGGAGCTTCCTTCAGGCGCTGGTGCTCAGCGGAGAGACGCAGGAACGGGAGCGAATACTATACCAGTTCTCCAGACGCTTCCACCACTGCAACCCTGAGGCCTTCCTCTCAGTTGGTAGGGAGAACTGGCCTGGGGTGGGCATAGGGGCTTGGCAATGTCCCTGTGTCTACTTGGGAGTTCACTGAGGGATACCTGCTGGAGTGTGTTGGGGACTGCAGAGAAATAGGGCATCACCCTACATAGTGTGGACAGCGGATGGACAAGTCTGGGTTCTAATGCGCTTTACCACTGGCCTCCCTGGACAGATTCTGTACACACCTTGACCTGTGCCATTATGCTCCTTAACACGGACCTGCATGGACAGGTAAGGAGCTGGGGAGAGCACCTGTGAACCCAGTCAGTGGCGGGGGAGCGGGAGGACGCTTCAGCAGCTTGGAGCGTGTGGCCCTGGGGATTGGAGAGAGCTCTGGAGGGGCCACCTGGAGGAGTGCCCTGTCAGGCAGGTGCCCGAGCCGCCCACTTCTGTCCCTCATGGCACAGAACATTGGGAAGAGCATGAGCTGCCAGGAATTCATCACCAACCTGAACGGCCTGCAGGACGGCGGAAACTTCCCCAAGGAGCTGCTGAAGGTGAGGTGAGGGCGCCTTTTTGCTGGGCTGTGACTCAAGGTGAATGAGGAGCTCAGGGCTGGCTCTGCTGAAGCAGCCTCTGAGGAGACGCGGTGCGCCTGGGGAAGGGCTGCTGTGCAGCAGCAGCAGCATCTTGGACTCTGTCAACTAGACAGAGCCATAGCCCCGTAGTTACTGGACCACACCCTCTGGATCTAGTGCTCCTGAAATGTTTTGCTACGTTTCAGGCTGATTTTCCCCGCTTTAAAGTCAGAAGTTCTACTGGTTGTCTGAGTAGGTGAAAAGCAAAATTTTTTGTAGCAAAAGTCTAGAGCTCAAACATAGACACTGGGTGTTCCTGGTTTGCATTCTAGTCTTGCGCCACCTCGTCTGTCATCTACCTCTACCAACCCAAGCTCCTCCTAGGGTAGCAATCATCTTATGGTCAAGGCAAAGTGTGCAGAGTGCCTACCTAGCACAGTGTCTGCACATAGCGTGCACTTCGTACGTGATTAGATTTTTATCTCGCTCCTTTCTCTGGTAAACATTTATTAACTCTGTGCCAGGCCTCTTGTTAGGTACTTGCAGAGTCACAAAAGCAAGCAAGCTACACCTGTGCCACTGTTATTCATTAGATAATTTCGAAGTTCTAGTCCATCATTCATTTGTGTATCATTCATACATTGGGGGAAGGTGTTCAGCTGCGCTCCCTCTCTGTCAGATCCCTCTGGGCAGGATGGTAGTGGGTGATTCAGAGCTTCTAAGAGGATTAGTGTAGGCTTTCTTGAACACGGGCAGGGCAGCAACTTGGCTGCCTTGATCATCTTTATGTATCCAGTAGCCAGCAAGGGCCCAGGCCCATGGGAAATGTTCCACAGGTACTGTGTTGCGTGGATAAATAGGTGGGTAGATAGAGGGATGGATGGTAGAGGGTGAGTGGAGAGATGGATGGTGGGTGGATAGGTGGTGGATGGATGGATGGATGGATGGGTGGATGGATGGATAGATGGATGGATGGATAGATGGATAGATAGATGCATAGATGGATAGATAAATAGATGGGTGAATGGGTAGATGATGGATGGATAGATGAATGAATAGACAGATAGATGAATAGATGCTTGTCTGCTCAAGGAAGAAGGGCAGCTGTGTCAGGGGTGGAGGGGACAGACCACACACATGTCCCTGGCTGCCTGCCAGACAGTGACTTAGGGACCACAGTTCCAAGGTCCCTCTGCCTACCTTTGTGCTTCTGTTGCAGGCCCTCTACTGGTCTATCCGAAACGAGAAGCTTGAGTGGGTTATGTAAGTGAGAGTCCCTTCCCCTCTACCCTTTGGCCCTTTCTCCTGCTGCTGGGCCTGACCTCCCTCTGTCATCCCCTCCCCTGTGAGAGTTGGAGATGTTCATCGCCTGAGATATTGCTCCCTTTGAGTGAGGTGGAGTGAGAGGAAAGGTGTTAGGCCCATCTCAGGGAAGAAAGAGGAACTTGGGTAATATGAAAAATGCCAGAGGTAGTTGGAGGTGTGGAGTGCAGTAGCAGTTTCCAGAAATTGATACACTTACTTTGAGGACCCCTTTTGGGGAACCCTATTAAGGGAGGCAGGGGCTATTCCTGGTGGTCTTTGCTCCGTCAGCTTCCCAGCTCCATTCTCTGACATCCAGGGATGAGGAAGAGGCAGTCCGACCTGAGAAGGCCCGGCGATCTCCCCCGACTGGCAAGATGAGTAATCCTTTTCTCCAGCTGGCACAGGACCCCACGGTGCCCACCTACAAGCAGGGTATCCTGGCACGGAAGATGCACCATGATGCAGACGGCAAGAAGAGTGAGTGCTTCCTTCCTGTGAACAGCGTGGTGTGCGGGAACCAGCTGTGCTGGGGACCTTGCCCATGTGTGCATGGCATGCAGGGAGATGGCCCGTGTCAAGGACAGGCAGCCCGTGTTCCTGCTTCAGTGCATCGCGAATGGGGCTGGGTGCCAGGACCTGGGTAAGCAGGTGGAGAGAGGCACAGGGACAAAGCACAGTAGTTATCGCTGGGCCCCAGCTTCTTGTAGTGAGGCAGAGGTGAGCCAAGCACCAAGCTCTCTGGGTCAAGGGCATGAGGAACTCGGTCTGCAAGGAATTCTGGGTCCAGCACAGGGCTGTGGAGGAGGGAAAGGCTGCTCTTGATTGTGTTCTGAGGGCTGGGTGTGGGGACAGGGTGGAGAAGGCTTGGGTGAACAGTGATAGCTCAGAGAAACCTCGAAGTATGATGAGACGATCTGGATTTTTGCACCTGGGCAGAGGGCATGCCCTACAAAGAAGAGAGCGAGCAGAATTTGCTGAGAACTTGAGTTGTGTGAGAGGGATGCACGGGGCCTCGGTCCCCAGGCAGCGGAAGAAAGCTTTGGAGCAGAGAAAGCATCTCTGTGTCTGGAATCACAGCTTGAATGGGGTGCAGCTACCGAGAATGGGGCTGACATGGGCTGTAAGAAGCCCCGCAAGCTGAGCAGGGTGGTGACCACAGGGATGGGGCTTTCTTCCACCTGAGGAGCTCAGGCAGCACACTGGGGGAGTGGGGAGGGTGGGGGGAGGGAAGGTTATTTCCTGGAGGGCATGCATAGGGACGAACACCCCAAGGCTGGGGCCTGAGCCCTCGTCCTGCTGCAGGGGTACACCCAGTAGACAGCATCTTGCAGGGAGATGTCTGAGCGGAGCAGTGGGTAGGGTACCTGCTCCTGGAGTGATGGGTGAATGTCTGGGGAGAGGGTGGCTCTGGATATCTACATTGTGGGCAAGCTGCGTGTCTGCTTCCCCCTGAACAGGATAGCTTATATGTGAGACTCCCTGCTTGTATGCGGCTGTGTTTGTGTTTGTGTCACTAGGTACACATGTGTGTACCTGTATCCTATGGGGGGGACCGGAAGTGGTGGTGAGGGTGGGGGTTCCGTGTGCATTGCGTGTGTCCGGATACGAATGCACCACCCACCGTTGTGTCTGCCTGGGAACAGCGCCATGGGGCAAACGCAGCTGGAAGATGTTCCACACCTTACTGCGAGGGATGGTTCTCTACTTCCTGAAGGTAGGATGGAGTCTGGACAGCGAGTCGGGAGGCAGCGATCCAGGGCTGGCGGGAGGGAGGGAGGCTGGTGGGAGGGAGGCTGGCAGGGGGGATGACGTCTCCTCTGAGTACCCCTGTGCTGGTGGCAGGGAGAGGACCACTGTGTGGAGGCAGAGAGTTTGGTCGGGCAGATGGTGGATGAGCCTATTGGGGTGCACCACGCGCTGGCCACGCAGGCCACGCACTACACCAAGAGGCCGCACGTCTTCCAGCTGCGTACTGCAGACTGGCGCCTCTACCTCTTCCAAGCGCCGTAAGTCAGGGTGGTGGAAAGCCTCCAGGCCTTGACCACCTTCGCCTTCCCTTGGGAACCTGCGGGCGGCTGCGCCAAGAGGTGCTGGGGGCACGGAGATGAGGTAGGGGTGCGGCCTGGTCTGCACCTGCCCATTTTGGGCCAGGTTGGCCGTTTCGGCAGCCTTTCCTGGTCAGTCAGGGTCGGGCTTCCTAGTGCAGGACAGAGGATTTCCAGAAGTCAATAACAAGCCATCATTTGGGGCGTCTAATACAAAATCTATTGCCTTCCTAAGGTCTTTGAGAGGTCGCTGTGAATGACAGGTTCCGGTTTTTCGGGGGGTGGAGCTCCAAGCGGCTGGATGACCCTGTAGCACAGGGCATGGCAGGCGGGTGTGTCTGTCTGCATCTTGGTGCTGGGTGCTGATGTCCCTGGGGACTGACAACCTTGGGGGTCCACAGGACAGCCAAGGAGATGACTTCCTGGATCGCGCGTATTAACCTGGCGGCAGCCACGCACTCGGCTCCGCCCTTCCCCGCCGCCGTGGGTTCCCAGCGCAGATTCGTGCGGCCCATCCTCCCGGTTGGCCCGGCACAGAACTCCCTGGTAAGATCCGGGGAAGGCTGGGGCCGCTGTGCGCAGGGGGCCTGGGAAAGCATTAGAGGGAGGGCTGCACACCTCGGCATGGAGGTGCGGGCCAGCGCAGCAGGGGCTCCAGGACAGACAGCTCCCTCGCCGCCTCTGCCTGTAGGAGGAGCAGCATCGGTCCCACGAGAACTGTCTGGATGCAGCCTCGGACGACCTGCTGGATCTGCAGAGGAACTTACCCGAGCGGCGCGGGCGCAGCCGCGAACTGGAGGAGTACCGCCTGCGAAAGGAGTATCTGGAGTACGAGGTGAGGACCCTCGGCTGCCCCCTTGTGGCTGCCTCTGTCCCTGCATCCGTCGCTCCCCATTGTGCCAGGAAGAGGTGATTGCCTGCCCACGTGCACGCTGAACACATGAATTGTACACTCTCAGGCGTGCTTTTCCCAAGTTGAAGGATAATGTGTATTATAGCTGAATTACTTCCCCAATACCTGCTCAGTAATGATAATAATGTGTATGGAGCTGGCATTACTTGCCTAGATCATTTATTTTGAGGATCTAACAACTCTGGAGTAGGTAATATTATCTTCATTTTGTGTATGAGGAAAATAGCCCGATATGGCAGTGCACGCCGGTAATTGTAGCACTCGGGAGGCTGAGACAGGACGATTGCCGTGAGTGCGAGGCCAGCCTGGGTTACATAAGCAAGATCAAGGCCAGCATCAACCATATGCTTTTTTTTTTCTTAAAAAAAAAAAAAAAAAAACACCTATATATATATGAGGAAAACGAGGCATAGAGAGATTAAACAACTTTATTTAACCAGCTAGATTTACAATCTACCCCAATCAGATTGTGTGCCTGATGTATGGTCTTAACTAAGGCTTGCGTGACTTGTATCAGGTCTGTAATTGATTGCAGAATGAACTTTTGCCTAGTTAGACTCCAGGCCTCAGTTCTGCTCCCTTGTGCCCAGCGCTTGCCTTGGGAGTCCTGGCTGTGCCACTGTGGGTGGAGCTCGGTGGGCAGGACCGTAGGCTGGGTAAGGTGCCTTGTGAGACTAGAGGGTGGCACCTGGGACTCGTGTGGCCCACCCCCTGCCCACCTGCTTTCAAGCTTCTTGCCCAACCTTTTAGGTTATTGGTGACCCCATGCTGTGAATGTCCCCCTTTGCTGGAGGCCTCAGTGGTGTGGCCTAAAGAACCCAACTTCTCCCCATCACTGCCCAGCTGGGGCCCTTGGGCATTGGTCCTCCTTGGTCCCATTTCCTCCTTTGTAAATCAAAGAGGATGGCTTGTGCCCAGTCAGGACTGAGTGAGGATCCAGTGGAGGTTGAGGAAACACTTTGTAAATCCAAGAACTCCCAGCATTAAACAGATGAGGGTAGCAGGCATCCTGCTCTGCAGGTGCCAAGTGCCAGCGTACTCTTCAGACTCCGTTAGGGTTCTGTTAGATGTGAGCTGCTCTGCTGTCATGCTGTGCGGATCCCAGGCAGAGCGGCTTGTGCCTCGTGTGGTGCCTCGGAGGGGCATCATGGTGAGGAGGTGTTGCTCGGGCACTGCAGCACGCCGGTTATTAGAACAGGCCTGGGCTGGCCTGTGTGATTATAATGTGATCCAGAGGCGCTCCCTGCAGGGCCTGATTGCTCAACACCACGCAGAGCCTGTTGGCAGAGCCTTCTGTCCACAGAGCTCTCTGTCTCCATAGCTGCACACCCCTGCAGCTGTCCTCATGATTCCAGCCTCCTCCTGACCCGTGTGTTGCAGAAAGCCCGCTATGAGACCTACGTGCAGCTGCTGGTGGCGCGCCTGCACTGTGCCTCCGAGGACCTGGACGTGTGGGAAGAGTGGCTGGGGAGGGAAGCTGAAGACACTTGGGAACCCAAACCCAGCCTGAAGAAGTCCCACTCGAGCCCCTCCCTGCACCAGGATGAGGCCCCCACCACCGCCAAGGTGAAGCGCAACATCTCCGAGCGCCGAACCTACCGGAAGATCATCCCCAAGCGGAATCGCAATCAGCTGTGAAGCCGGCACCAGCCCACGGATGCCGGCCCTTCTCTGGAGGAGACTGAGTCACTGCCCTGCAGAGGTGCCACATTCACTGGGTCCACAACCAGGTCTGGGCGCCTCCCTTCTCTGCTGAGGGGCAGCACTTGTTTCCCCGTGGCCCCATTCATTGCCCAGCTCCCTGGAGCTTCCCTCATGCCACTGTGCCTGCCCACCACTGCTGTGGCAGTTGCTGCTGAGCCCGTCCCTGGCCACCGTGAAGGAAGAATGAGGTGGAACGAGGACTAGACTCTGCTCCTAGCATTCAGCCCATGTCACCCCCATTCCTCAGAACCAGGGTGACTTCATTTCTGGTGCTTACTTGAACCTGAAGGAGGGCCAGCCAGGAGAGCCCCTGCCCTGAGGAAAATTAGGTAACCTGCCAGGAAGGCCCAGAGAACAGGGAAAACAGTGCAGAGACTGTTGAGAGAAGCCACCAGTGACCCAGGGAGCAGTGTCTTCCAGGCCCTGTCCACTAGGGGGCAGCCTTCTGGCAGGGACCTCAGCAAGCTTCTCTGCGCCTTTGTCTTCCCTGGTTCCATGATTCTGCCAGATGAGGGAACCTGCTGTTCAGTTGCTGATGATGGAGTGCAGCCAGGGCCTCTGGAGGTCTGTGCTGAACCTGGAGAGCCCAGAAAAGGGCCCCTTTGTTTCCCAGAGCGGAGAAGGTAGTTCTCCAGGTGTAGCCAGCTGGCAAGGGCAGAGGGTAAAAGGTGGGGACAGATACCTGAGGGGATCTGCCCAGCCAGAGCTCTAGCTCAGAAGTGTGTGGGATAGGATGGACATTTGGGGCCAGAGCCTCGGCCAGGCATGGGAAATCCTTCATGTCCTTATAGCTGTACTGCTGAGGGCACCAGGACACCTTCCTCCCTGAGTCACTTCCCTGAGGCTCTGCTGTCCTCCCCGGGGAGTCCCCTCATCTTGTCCTCTGGCTGCCTCTCAGCTGGACCTGTTCTCCAGGGGAGGTTCTGAGACCAGGGACTTGGGGTGCTGCCTGTGGGAAGGAGGCTGGGCTGGAGGGAGCTACCGCCATTGTTTCTGCTCAGCCAAGTGTACTGCTAGGCCGCCTGCCAAGTGGGCCCCTCTTCTGCCTGCCCGCTGCCCCATGGCTGCCACGTGGCCTCTCCTGCTGTCCTGCTGGGCCACCCTCCTCCCTCCCTCTGGACAATGCTTGTCACAGCGCAGGGCTGGTCTTGGGAGCCTCACGGCTGCCTCTGGCCAGGACTTGGACTGGGCCATGCTCCCAGTGGGTGTGCAATAAATACAGATGAACAGAATAGAAAGCGTGCACAAGTGCGTGGTGTGGGGGTGGGAGGTAAGGCCGCTGGACACACCTGTGTGGTGTGCACATTTATGTGCACGTGTGTGTGCATACGTGTGTAGAGTGCTTCACGTGTTCACCTGTAGTCAAAGTTACGGGCTGTGGAACGTCCCCGTCATTTCCTTATGTACTTGTCAATTGCACAGATAGCCTTGAACACTTGAACACCAGTACTAGGTGTTCTGGAGGTGAATTTAACGTGCCCCTGACTCTGGGAGTTGATAGCCCACTTGCTGCTGTGCTGCAGCTAGCAGGACAGAGGTGCAGTTTGTCTTGCTGGGAAGACAATTCTGTTTCCCACCCAGGGATTCGGCCTCGGGAGGCCTGTTGGGCCAAAGGTTGTGTGTGTTTCAAGCCCCTTGAATAACTCTGAGGTGTAATAGCAGTGAACAGCCTCGCAAGAGTCCAGGAATCTCATTTGAGGTGTAAAGTCAGCCTCGTGCCTTGGCCCAGGTCCGATGCTCACAGGCTAGATGGCCTTGAATGGGTTCTTTGACCTTCTGGACTGTGTGTCCTGATTTATAACACCGGAATAAAAGGTACAGTCTGTCCAAATGTGTGTGACGCCTCGATGCTCCTTCGCACAGGCGGAGTTGGCATCTTCATTTCAGTGGGGCGTACGAAACCTTCACAGCCAGGCGGTCCTCGCTGCCTGGCTTCACCCTGTTAGGGCTGCCAGGCACGTAGGCTAGGGGAGAACTGGGGAAGCGGGAGAGGCTCGCGGGCTTGCACTTACACGCTGTGACCACTGGAGGGAGGGCTTGCATCTCCCTAGCTCCTGACTGCGCCGGTGTGTGGTTCCCTAGCTCTGCTCTCTGGGGGACTCGGGTCTGTGTATCTGCAGGCTAGCGCCTTAACCCACCAGAATCGACCACTTGCCCAAAGTCGCCGTGGCCCCAGCTAGGGCTCCTACCACCGGCGGAAAGGCTTTCCCACTTAAGGGAATGGAGCGCTGATGTCTCCAGTGAAGGACCTCCACCAGAGAAAGAAGTTTCTGCACCCTGTGGGGGTAGCTAGGGGCTGCCCCCTTCCCACTCCACCCGTGTACCCCTGGAAAGCAGGGCCCTGATCCTGGGTATGGAACAGATGCGTGACCTCGTCTCCTCACATATCCCCTTTCTACCTCTGCAGAGGGTGGGTCCATCCCTTTGCAGAAGGGGACATAAAAGCAGAGCGTCATGGTGATGAGCCCAAGCTCCAAAAGCAGGGTTCAGGTTTGGCTCCGGTTCCTCCTCTCCTATATGAAGGAGCATGGCCTCTTCCTAGCCTCCCCTGCCTCTGTTAACTGTTTCTCAGGCTCTGACAACTATTTGTTGTTTCCCAGGCATGAAAGATAGAAAGTTGGCCACACCCGCGCTGAGGCCTGGTCCCCCTCCCTGGGGTACTCAAGCTTCTGCCAATGGAAATGGGGACTGTGTATGGGCTTATGGGAGCTGGGCGGTGGGTCAGGGAGATAGGCTGAGGGAGACAGGGCCATAAGGATGCAGAGGCCAAATCAGATTTACCATGCCCCCGGTAGGACTTGTCTACAAGGCTAAAGGATTCCAGAATCTTTAAATAAATTGAATGGGAAACTATAAAAACAATGACCTAGAGTCTTGGGACAACATGACCACACCTGACCCTTCCCCCTGCCTGGCCCTGCTGCCCC